>VMDR010030043.1:0-12525 GCA_007922815.1 Macrotus californicus
GTTGCAGTGCTCTGACCCTGTCTGTCCGCTGTTGCAGTGCTCTGACCCTGTCTGTCAATTGTTGCAGTGCTCTGACCCTGTCTGTCCGCTGTTGCAGTGCTCTGACCCTGTCTGTCAATTGTTGCAGTGCTCTGACCCTGTCTGTCCGCCGTTGCAGTGCTCTGACCCTGTCTGTCAACCGTTGCAGTGCTCTGACCCTGTCTGTCTGCCGTTGCAGTGCTCTGACCCTGTCCGCCGTTGCAGTGCTATGATCTGAGATACCAAAGTTGTTTTTTCTTAGGCATTGTGTGAAAGTTCATCTTTCAGTGAAACCTCCTATTGGTACAACAACAACAATCAAGAAAAGATTTTTTGCTTTAAAGTACACTAGCTTTGGTAGAATATATCTTCAGGCTAATGGTTTGGGGCCAGTTTTCCTAGTTATATGGTATGTTTTTTCAATGTACAGTATCAAACCTTTTTTCTTTTTTTGGTTACTTCAGCAAAAGTGTCTTGTATTATAATTTTCAGCAGTGTTCTATTTCATTGCTTTTGTTTCTGTCTCTGAGAACTGCTATTTTATCTATTTGAATCTTCTTTGCATATCTTCTGTGTCACTTTCTAATCATTTATTTAATCTCTTTATTTCTTTTTGGTTCTAAAGTTTTCCTTTTTATCTTCTCTGTGTCTTAAGGCATATTACATTCATTTATTCTTATGTACTTTCTAATTTGGTCTTCATTTGTAACATGCTTTCCTTGATGCCTAATTTTTTTTCTTCAGTTCTAATGTGTTTTTTTTAGTACTGTTACCTCTTTTCTGAGTTCTTCAAATTCTGATTTTGTTCTCATATATTACATTATTCCCTTAAATTCTTTTAGTTCATTTCAAAATGTAAAATGCTCTTTTCGTCTTTACTGTAGGCGTGTCTTCATGGCATGCTTTCATTGGCCATGCAGGTAATTTTTCTGCTGCTTCTTTATAATGCCTTCCTGTGGAATTTGAACAAAATCCTCTTCTGTTTCTCATGTTGGCTGTATTTTCTTTTTACTATTAAAACCTTTGAAAAGACATTAAATTGGCAATAAAATATTTTCATGTACATATATTTGAGCTCAGTTGTCAGTCTCAGTGATTAACTGCAGTGAAACATACCTGAGAATTTGCTACCTGAGGTGGGTTAAAGCCATTTAACGTGTTTACGTTGTTGACACTGTTTTAGAAAGAAATTTAGCATCTTCGGGTACATAGGTTTAAGTTATGTATGAAATGCTTATGGCTGAACATTGAGGGACAGGAGCAAGTATATATTTTGGAATTTGACAAGTACAATGACAAGGGCAAGTTTGGTTGGGGGGGGACAATGAGGAACAGGTAAGTGTTGATTTGGGGCATATGTAAAGATATTTGTTCCATGGACCACGTAGTGAATTATTACCAACAGAGAAGTTATCTGAAGAAAACTTAGCTTCACCTTGGCATCTGTGATAATTAGCAGCTTGATCTTATTATGTAGCTTTTCTGTACCATCTCATCTATATAAAACATCATTATTGAGGGCCCATTATGTGGAAACTGCTTGTTCCAGGCACCCTCCCTTTGCAGGCCTTTTCCCTGGCTACTTCCTCCACTTGGAATCATCATTCCCCAAATACTTGGTGAGTCACACTCCTGTACACTCATTGCTCAAAATTTCTTTGCCTGGTATACTACTTCATTTAAGAGTAATTTGAAAGACTCTCTGCACCCTGGTGATCATTGCAGCTTTATTTACAATAGCCAAGATTTGGAAGCAGTCCAAGTGTCCATCAGTAGATGAGTGGCTAGAAAAGCTGTGGGACATTTACACAAGGGAATATCACTTGGCCATAAAAAAGAAGGAAATCTTATCCTCTGTGACAGCATCGATGGACCTGGAGAACATTATGCTAAATGAAATAGCCAGTTAGAGAAAGACAAATATGATTTCACTCATTGTGGAATTTCATGAACATAATGAACAAAATAAACTTAACAAAGTAGAAATAGACTCATAATAGTTGAAGGTGGGGAGGCTGAGTGAAAAAGGTGAAGGGATTAAGCAAAACAAGAAAGAAAAACCTCATGCACACAGAGAGCAGTGTGATGATCACCAGAGATAAACAGGGGTAGGGGTTAGATGATGGGAAGAGACTTGACTTTGGGTGGTGAACACACTATACAATACATGGATGATGTGTTATAGAATTGTACCCCTGAAACCTATATAATTTTATTAACCCCAATAAATTCAATAAAAAAGAACATTGTTTTAAAATTAAAAATTAAAAAAAAAATTAAAGTCCATCACTACCACTACCACCACCACCACCAAAAAAAAGGACCTCTTTCCTCCCCACCTTCACTCTTGCCTTACTGTTTTCAAAAGCATGGTAAATGTTTGATTCCTTTTCCATTTTCATATCCTTACCCCCATGTCTGTTTCCTCTTATTAGAATCTAAGGTCCAGGATGCCTCCCTGGTGCCTAGAACAGTTCCTGACATGCACTAGACGCTCAGTGGTTTGTCGAGTCAGTGTGTATGTGTTGGGCACTGAGCTAGGTACTGAGGGTATAGTGTTGAGCAACGGGTGCCTCGCCCTCAGGGAATCTGTAGTCCAGTGGGAGAGACAGAAATTAGTCAAAGTGTAGAAGGTGCTGTAGGAGAGGGCACAACAGGGGAAACAGAGCTTGTCTAGGGCTGTCAGGATAGGCATCTCTGTGAAAGAGAGCTTTGAGCTAAGAAGTGAAAGAATCGTAAGTATGAGCTTTGTGGCAATTGTAGGGAGTTTTACAGAAAGATGGAGTACCTTGTTCAAAGGCTCAGTGGCAAGAGGGAACAAGACTGACAAGTTCAGTTAAACAGGTAAGAAGAAGGCCAGTGCTCTAAGGGAGAGAGGTGAGGGGGGAAACCAGGCAGGGTCAGCCATGTCAGGCAGAGCTTTTAGGCCAAGTTACACATTTTGCTGTTACTGAATTATCTAAAAAATAGTACCAGTCACAGCCACATAGGTTGGGTCAGAACTCACATAGTATGGTAAATTACTATATATATAATAAATAACAGAATTTAACAAGACATCCAAGCATAGAACTATAGTGAGTACTGATGGAATTCATTTCTCATGGCCTACCAATGGTTCCCTCGTAGCAATTTTTAGAGACCTCAGATAAAATGAATATAATATGTGTAATAAATATTTCATATTTGTATTTATATTAGCAAGGTCATAGTACTGTGATATTTTTGTTTGTAATAGTACACTTTATTTGCTGGTGTTCTGAAAATATTTTTAAAGTGCTCCTGGAAGAGAAGCATTTATTTTTGTTGTAACATTTTTTTAAAAGAAAAACACTTTTTAATATGTAAAAGATGACCAGTTTTATTGCTAGTTTCACTTGGAAAGGTCAACTTTTATAGTTGTGTGTGGATTTTAAAAAGTATCAGAGGCAGTAGTAATGCAGAGTGGACAGAGCAGGCCCTTTTGGAGTTCCTTAGGCCTCACTTTGATTTCTGGGGCCTGGTTCTTGTGGGCTTTGTGATGTTTGCCAGTTACACATCCAGGCTTTCTGGGCCTAGGTTTCAAAACAGAGCTGAGCCCTGGCTGGTGTGGCTCAGTGGACTGAGTTCCAGCCTGCGAACCAAAGGGTCGCCAGTTTGATTCCCAGTCAGGGCACATGCCTGGGTTGTGGGCCAGGTCCCCAGTAGGAGGCGCATGAGAGGCAACCACACACTGATGTTTCTCTCCCTCTCTTTCTCTCTCCCTTCCCCTCTCTCTAAATATAAATAAATAAAATCAAAAAACAAAACAAAACAAAGCTGAAATAGTACTATGCCCATCCATCTGTAGCAAGTCAGTGAGCCTCTTCCTCATAGGGGCCCCATTAGCAGTAGCTTCTTTGTCACAGGCCTCCCAGGTTGAATGAGGTGATTATTAGTACAACATTTAACATGGACCTGGCACTTAGGAATTTCTCAACTAAGTGGTAGCTCTTACTCACTGAACAGAAGATAAAATAATTTGTCTCACTGGGTTTTATATATAATCAGTGGCTTTTTAACTTAACGTCTTCCAGAGTAAGAAAAGAAAATCACTTCTTTCTAGACCCTAAAGGATATTCCGAATTACTTTTTTGATGCATCTAACCATTTAGGTACATGAATCTCAAGTTGAATCTATTAAACTTAATCATTCAGGAGGCAGAAGAGAGCCAAAGATATTTCAGTCTCATATTTTTGTCATGATTTCAGTGCATTAATTCAAGCTTATGTTATGTGTGATGTATTATTAGCTACCCTCTCTGAGTAGTGTGGAATTCGTCTACTGCTTAAATGCTTTCTGAGTAAATAAAACTCTCTTTTTTTTTTTTAAATGAACCATCAAATAGGTTGTGGCTTGGGGTTTTCCTAGCAGTTGGAATAGATTTGTGTTACTCTGTCCAGATTCTCTTTCCCTCTCTTTTGTGAACAACAGCATTTATTTCTGAGCAGTGTGTTAAGGGTCTTGGGATATAGACTATGTCCCTAGAACCAGCCAAGCTGTCTCGCCCTTGACCTTTAAAAGTTAATGGAACCTTGGACTCATTACCCTGTGTTAACTCGTGGTGATAAGCAAGCTGTGGGCTTTAGGATTTGAGCCAGCAATGAATTTGTAATTTTGTTTAATTTTTTTAAATAAGGGAAGACTAATATACTATTTAAAGGAAATACTTGTATAGATTAGAGATAATAGAAGAGCAAGAACTTGTGATCTTAATTTTTATGGGTTCTTGGGGCTTTGTAAAAGGGGAGATGGTTTAGAAATGACCTTTATTGAGCAACCCCATGATTGGGTGGCATTCACAACTTTTAACATTGGTGAATTTTTTTTCCCCTCCATGGCTCACTTCTTTTCTACATTTTCTGCAATCTGTATAGATTTCTTTTCTTCTCTTGTCTTGGTTTAGCATAACAAAAAAGCAGGCTTGGCGAGATGATAAACCTTGTCTACACAGCGAAATCAAAACACCACGTCACAGGATGGTGTGCTGATCTGTGCTTCTGGGACTGTCACTGGAGAGCTAGGCTTACCGTGCAGTGATCTGGTGTGGTCTTTGGAAAGGCAGAATGATAAATTAAGAACCTAAGTCCAGTTTAAGATTTGGATCTTTTATTTGTCCTTTTAACTAAGCAGGATTTTTGTTTGTTTTGCTCTGAAGGGCTTGACTATCTTCCTCCTCTTCTTCAAGTCATACAGGTTAATCTTTCTTCTTTACATATGATTTTTTTAAAAATAAATTTTTAAAATGCCTACATGATTTGTGGTTCTATACAGGCACTTAACTGTGCCTAAGTAGATAGCCCTCCTAGCATTTATATTTTTTCTAGAAGTTGTGAAAATGATAGAAAAATATAGTACTGGTGAAGTTGGCTGTTGTGTATGTACTGATGAAAAGAACTGCCCTGTATGGCAGTGTACAGCTTTAGGAGAATAGTTTGTTTTCCTGTTTTCCTGTAGTTTTGTGTTGAAATTTGTTTGGTGAAACTCATTACCCCATGCTTTGGAAACAGCCCTGACGGTTTCCTTTTCCTCACAAATTAGCCTATTCCCCCAACCCTCCTCTGTGTGTTCTGTCCTGTGGGGAAGGAGCCTGGGGCTGCAGAGATTCTTGAAATGTGCCTGAAGCAACACTGAGTAGGTTCAGTTAGTAACCCTTGGGTATCTGGGGATCTTCTCTGCATATGAGAGTTTTCACCAGTTGTGTTTGTCATTGTTTTGTTGGGATGTTTATTGTTTGTTGGTTGGTTCTGGGTGAGGATTTAGAACTCTCCACTGACAAACTGTTAGGAATATGTTAGCATGATAAGTTGTATATCTTCACTCTAGTGAATTGTGAAACCCATTTCTTAGGGACCAGAAGGAAAAAGGGCACTTAACTGTATTCTTCCTTTACTAAAGAAGTTTAATGGTAAAATGTTTATTCCTTAAAGAATAGAAAAATATGTATAAGGCTCCCCAAGGGTTGGAAAATGCACTTGTTCATATGAAGCAGGTTTCTACCTGAAACAGTAACTTCTGTAGGCTTTTTATTCCCACTCCAGGTATTAAAAAAGAGATCTCTATAATTTGTTTCAATATATTTTGCCATAACACTATGTATTAAGTTAATATTACAAATAAAAATTCTTTCAGGTGCTCTTACATGTTGGTGATATTTGACCAAGTGTTAGAGCTTCATCTTTGTGGGTTTTAAATCATAATAATGATGATAAGAGTTTATCATTTGATATCTATTTAATATATCTCTTGTGGGATGGGTGAGGTTTAGGGTATAAAATTTTTACCCTCCAAATATCCCTTTTCACAAGAAAATGGACTGGTAATTACACTGCTTCACCATTTGTGACAACATTTAAAAATAGTCTCTTTATAGCCAAAGAAAAAGTTCCTAAATAATCATACAGTAAAATCACATTTGTTGAATAAAGCCTTTTCTTCCCCTTCTTTCCACCCTCAATTCAGTAAGTTTGTTCTTTCTTGTGAGCAGGGCCAGCTGAATGATGATATTCCCAAAGTGCAGAGTGCCTGTCCCCGCCATGGTGTCCTTGTCTGACGCCACATCAGAGGCAGATCAGTAACGTCAAATAGGTTGACACACTGTTTACATCGCTCCTTTGACAGCTTGTGGCCTTGTAGGAGAGGGTCTTTTCTCAGTGGGGTTGGCTTTCCTGAGAAGTCAGTCTTAGCAGGCAAGAACCCCTAAGTGGTTTATTTTATTTCTCAGGATAATTTTACATAATTATTTCTGAAAAATTGTGTTTATTTACAATTTAGCTTATGTTTTAGAAATTTCACCTTTTTGAAGTTTTGCCTTCTGATTATTATTCTCAGAACAATAGATTTGGATTTACTTCCAAGAATAACTTTAAAATTCTATCAAACATTAGAAATTGTTGGCTTAAGATATTAATTGCATACATCAGAAAAGACATTAAGGATTTTAATTCAGTTTGTGATAACACTGATTTCTTAATCTCATGGCCGTAAGTGAAACAAACTGTGGAGTTTTGTTCTGTTTAGGTTAGGGTTTTTGAGGTTCGGCTATAGCCAGACACCAAGTTAATTAAGTAAAAAATTGAGACTCCTCCTTTTCCAAGAAAATTTATTTGGTTCTTGCTGGCATTGAATCAATCCTTTTGAGTATAACATTTCAGCATATTAATAATTATATGTATAAATGTATTCAAGTTGGTGCGAAGGTTGTGGGTTATTATTAAGCTGTAAATATATTCATAACTCAGTCTTCCTCTAATTTTTAAAAACTTTGCTATACCATAGTCAGATAAAAAATTTCCTTTTTTTTTTTTTAAGATTTCATTTATTTATTTTTAGACAGAGGGGAAGGGTGGCAGAAAGAGAGGGAGAGAAACATCAGTGTGTGGTTGCCTCTCACGTGCCCCTGACTGGAGACCTGGCCCACAACCCAGGCATGTGCCCTGACTGGGAATCGAACCAGTGACCCTTTAGTTCACAGGATGGCGCTAAATCCACTGAGCCACACCAGCCAGGGCTAAAAAGTTTCTGTTTTAAATGTGGCTCTCTTCTAGTTTTTACAGAGGACAATACTGTGGGAATATGAACCTGTGTTCCCTGTGCTTGGCTTTCAGATCATCTTAATTGGTTAATTACAATAACAAAAAAAAATTCACTATATTCTGAGTCTAAAAATGCCAATATTTTGCCTTTTATTTTTAAAAAGTATTTCAAAATATAGAACAAATACATGCTCATTACAGAAAATTGGGGAGGAACACACTCAAACAAACACACACATGACACTCCAATGGAATAAAAAATAATCACTTAGAAATAATCATGGTAACATTCTGGTATATTTTCTTCCTGTCTTTTGCCTCTTTATGTGAGTATAATCATACTATATATAGCACTTCAGGTTTTGCTTTTCTCATTAACAAGTGTGAGAAGTTTTCTTTTTATTTAAACTCTATGAAAACATTTTAACTGGCTGCATTAGTTAAGCCATCAAGTCAATGTACCATAATTTTCTCAACAATACTCTTAAAGATTTTTTAGGTTATTTTTTTATCTTTAATACATAGATAATACTCTCAAACCTCTTGAGGCACAAGAATTTTGTGTGACACAAGGAACTCCAAGTGCAAAATTATGTCTCTGGAATTTTACTTGATCTTTGTTAATTACATGGTAGATTCAGAGAATTGATTAAAAGAAGTTTAAAAATGAAAATTTCTCATATATTGCCAGATTGCCCTGTATAAATGTTATAATCAATATATAATCCATCCAATGTTAGGTATTTATCTTTTTAAAACCATTCTTATTAGCAGTTCTTTGATTACTGGGAATGTATTTCTTGTTTTTGCAGTTAGACTTTATGCATTTTGTTTTATTTTTGCTATTTTTTCCAAATTTTTATTTTGAAAACTTTCAAACCTATTGATAAGATGGCAACATTTTGTCATGTTTGCTTTATCTCCCCTTTGCTCTGCACATATACACATACCTGTCATGTGAATGTTATATATATTTTTTATTTTAGGAAATTTGTGATACTGATATGATCTAATATTCAGGCTGTAATCAAATTTCCCCAAATGTCCCAATAATATCTTTTACAGTTTTTTATTTTTATTTTTTGATCCAAGATCCTGTCAAAATCACATACTGCATTTAGTCTTTATAGCTCTTTAGTCTCCTTTAATCTGGAATAGTTCCCCAGCCTGTGTTTGTTTTTCATAACTTTGACATTGTTTGAAGAGTTGAGACCAGTTGTTTTGCAGTGTCTTTCAATTTGGATTTGTCTGTCTCATGATAAGATTCAGATTAAACATTGTGGCAGGAGTACTACACAGGTGATGTGTTCTCAGTGTATCATGTCCAGAGGCCCATGATGTCAGTTTGTTTCATTGTTACGGATGTTTCGTGTGATGATTTAGTTAAATAATGGTGGCCTCAGATTTCACCACTGCAGCTCTCCCCTTCTGTGACAGATTAGTACTTTATGGGTAGTACTTGTGCAAGGATGTCTTTCAAATTTCAGCTTATGTGTTGTGAAAGCAGGCACTAGAATCACTGGAAGTTTAATTGGGTCTTATGAATTATGTGCTTTTCTTAATTGATCTGTAAATACACTCTTTTATGATTATTATTCATTGTTAACAGTTAGTGAGCCATTAGTCATTAGTTACTAGATGCTGTTCTGGTATCTTCATATCAAACCTAGGTACCATTTTACCCCTTCATTTTACAGAAGAAACTGAAGCTTGAGAGATCATTCTGGGCTTTGTATTATACAAATATCTGCTTCCACTTATTTTGCACTTCTTTAAATAGAGTCTATTTACCTACATCAGTATGTTACATTGTTCCATAGTAACAACTAGTAATTCATCCTTTTATAGTTTCTGCAGTTATAGGTTCCCAGTATTGTATGAAATATGCTATACTAAAAATTTCTTGCTTGCCTGAAACTCAGCTTTGCTAGGAGTGCTTTGTTTTTATTTGGCAACACTGTCAGTAAGGCTCCCCTGACCACTTCCGTTGAAATTGTAACTCCATCTCAGCACTCCCTGCTTTTCTTCTTCTCCATAGCGCTAGGTGTACACAGTGTATTTTACCTTTTTTATGTAGTGTCTGTATTCCACTACTGGAATGTAAGCTCCATGAGGTCAAGCTTTTTTTTTTTAACTTTTAAGTTGAGGTTTAATGTACATACAGGAAAGTGCAGGTGTTGTAAGTGTGCTGCTCAATGAATTATTGAAAACGAACATACCCATAACCACCATCTAGGAGGACAAAGATTTATTTATTTAGTCAATTATTTAGTTACTTATTTTTTTATTGTTGACACTATGACAGATGTCTGCCCATTCCACCACCCCTGTGGAGGACAAAGATTTTTAGTCTGAATATATTTTCAGTGCCTAAAGTAGTACCTGATACACGTAGTAGGTGACCAGCAATACTTGTTGAATGAATCAGTGATGTAACAGGTGAGTTAGGCTGTCAAGTTACTTTTGTCCAAATCACTAACCAGAGAATTTATTGATTATTTATTGTTTGGTTGTTATCCCATTGAAAAGCATAATTTTTAATGAATATGAATAGCATAATTATTTAGCTATTCCCCTGGCCATTGGACATTTAGAATATTTGTTTGTGGTTTTTCAAATGTATACGTGTGTATGTATGTGTATATGTATGTATTTTTGATCCTCAAAAGTCTTTGTGCACTAAAAATTAGTCCTCATTTCAGATTGTGTTCATAGACTGTTTTCCTAAAAGAAATGACTAGGTCAAAGGATATGAGCATGTCTAAGCCCCTTCTCATGTAGATAGAACATTCATTGGCAGACAGTAGACCTGCCTGCTGACAAAGGCACACAGAAAGAACTGACACCAGGGCCCTGTCCCCTGCTTTGGAGAACAGCTCGCAGAGTAAGTGGCCATTGCATGGTAGTTGCCTCGACATCGTTTTCTTTGGTGGGTGGAGGGACTGGAATGCTTTGGGTTTGAATGCCAGCTACTCTCCTCCTACCAGCTACAAAACTTTGGGCAAGTCATTCAACAGATTTCAGGTTACTCCTTTCTGCAGTGAGGCTAGCAGAGTGCATGGCATTGGCAGTGTAGACTACATGGCGTGTAATCTGGGGAGCTGATAACTGCAGCTCTAGTGCAGCTGGCCCTGGTGCTCAAAATTTACCCAGTCCCTGGTCCAAAGTCTTTTGTTAGGTAAGCTGATGGATGGATGCAAGGGGACCACTTCAACTAGGACAATAAATACTTGTCAAGTGAATGAGGGCCAGGATGTGAGCTTAAAGGACAGGATTCTTACCTTCCCATTGTGTCTACAGGTATGCAGGTTATAACTCCTTCCAGACAGACTTATTTAACTGTGAGAGCATGCGTGCCCAGCTTAGGCTGCCCTCATCTTTGCTCACTTATACATGATACGTCCATATTTTCTACTGTCCATTACCTTTGGAAAAATAGGTACTGTATTACCTCTGTCTCACACCAGTTAGCTCTTTCTAGGATTGCTTCCCATCCTAAGGAGCTGCTAACAACTCTGTGTCATTTGTGAATCTACAGGAGAAATTGTCTTGTATAAACTAGTCCATATGGACACTACACTCACCACTTTGCTGTCAGGAAGAGAAGGTGGGGGTTTCTTCTTCTGATGTTCTCACTTTATCAGGAAGGAGACTTGATCATTCAGCTAATATGTATTACTAAGGGCCTCTGTGGGAGGTTTATTCTATTTATCCCATGAAAAATATAATTTTTAATGAATATGAATAGCATGATTACTTAGCTGTTTCCCTGCTGTTAAACATTAGGAGGTTTGTTTGTGTCTGTGGGAGGAGGTTATTCTTAAACTTTCACTAAGCATCCCAACACCAAAGGAGAGAGATAGGAATGCTCAAGGGGGCTGTGAGGGAGAGGCGCTGGGGAGAGAGAGAAAGGAGGGGAGTAAGAGTTGGAATTTCTCTGCTGTCTTTTATTTAAACCATCCTTGCAAATTTAAAAAATTCTTCAATAATACATCCATTTTATTTTAATATTAAAATGTTTTAAATTACCAGATTAATTATTTAACTTTTCCTCCCTGATGGCCAGTAAAAATCTATGCTCCAGGAAGTTAAGCCATGGTTATTCGGTGGCTTGTAGTAATTGCAAGCCCAGGGCTGTTCGGAAGCAGAGAGAAACAGCTGTGTTACATATTCTCTCTTGGGGAAATATCACTGGTGATATGAAATGGACTAAAACACATTCTTTGTCTTCAAAGCGCCAGCTTGGGTATGTGTGATCAGAGGACGGGCACAAAGGCATTGATTATGTAAAGGAGTGGGCAATGGTAGGGTTACAGTTGTAATAGAAATAAATAATACGGTAATTAATAAGCAATAATGCAAGAATAAATTCTGTTTCGCATACTCACAACTGTAAACCTGCTTTTGCCCCTCTCCCCAGTATTCACTAGGTTCCAACTAGAGGTGCATCATAAAAGTTTGATCCAAAATGTGAATTCAAATTTACTCATTTTGGAAAATTATTTTTTTAGTAGACCAGTTTTGCTTGTTACTTTAATGAAAGAAGATGTCCAAGTGAGTTGGAGATGAAATGAGAGCTATGGGTCTGCTTTTCCCGCGTGAATGTCACTTCTCTCCTGTGTGTACTGAGCATCCCACTGGCTGGAAACCGTGTGTTCTCACACGCATTTTTGTTCAGTAACGTGCTCTTCTTCCTCTGGTGTGAAAGAGAAGAAACAGCAGTATGTTCCAACACTGGAGGGGCGTGTCGGAGGCTAGTGTTGGAGGTGCCTCTGAAGGAAATTTTCAAGGGTAATTTTGAATCAACAGTTTTCTCCTTTAGTCTCCCCACCCGTCTCTCCAACTCTGTTGCATCTCCACAGTGCTTGGTGCTTTCTCTGGAATCAGCTGTGGAAAGCACCTCAGCTGAAGGGTAAGAAAGCAGGTGGCCAGAGAGCTGGAGTGGTATTCCCC
>VMDR010030044.1:0-12517 GCA_007922815.1 Macrotus californicus
TCCCCCAAATAATTTACCAGGTGACTCAACAATATCTGTTAAATAATTGTTCTTTTCATCGCTGATTTGAAAGTCATTTTTATCAAACATTAAATTCTTAAAGATGCTGAAGTATATTTTTTTTGTTCAGCACCAATAGCTCTCTGGTTTAATTATTATTGTGGTTTACAATAGCTCTTTTGCAAAAATATTTTGCTGTTCTCAAGCATTTATTCTCCAACATTAATTTTAGGATCATTTTGTGAAGTCCTCCACCCAAATCCCATTGAGATTTCAGCTAGAATTCTGGTATTTTTGCAGGACTATTTGGAGAAACCTGGCATTCCTTCAACGCATTTTTTTTTCTTATTTAATAATAGCATGCTGAGTATTAGTAACATCAGGCATCTTCGTCTTCTTTCCAACTTAAATAGGAGTTCATTCAAAAAATGTTTGTGGGGTATCTCCTCTGTGCCAGGTTTTGCCCTGAGCACTGAGGTTGCATCAGTGAACAAAACAGGCAAGTATCTTTGCCTTTGCAGAGCTGACGTTGTATTTGAGGAGACGATGGATGGATGGAGTTTTCTAAGGTGATAGGTAATGTGGAAAGAACAATGTCAAGCAGGGTGAGAAAGATCTGAAGTCCCGGGACAAGGGGCAGGTTGCTGTGTCACATGAGATGGTCAGGGTCGATCAGATCTGAGCAAGACTCGAAGGTGAGAACACCCTGAGGAAGGAGTATCCAAGTGAAGGAAACAACTAGAGCAAAGCAAGAGCATGCTGTGTTTAAGCACCAGCCAGGTAGCCAGCATGGGGTGCAGCAGAATTAATGAAGAGCAAAGAGGAAAGGAGGGCAGAGATCTTGTGCAACTCTGCTGGCCATTGTGAGGACTCTGGCTTTTACTCTGTATAGTAACTACAGCACTTTGATCTAATTGTATTTGAAAGTGTCGCTCTGGCTGCTATGTGAAGAACAGAGTTTGCTGGGGTGGGGGCAAGTATCGAAGCAGAGAAGACAGGAGGCTATTACTACAGTAATTCAGGTAATAGATCAAGGTAGAGCAGGAGAATTGAGAGTGGTCTAGATTCATGATATATTTTGATGGAAGTACCCAGCAGGATTTTCTGCACATGGGCTACCTGGGGAAAATAGGAAACAGGGATGCTTCTGAAGTTTCTGGCCCTAGTAACTGGAAGAATCATTTGCCATCAACAGAGATGGGGAAATTGTAGGTTGACTGAGTTCAATCCTATGAAACCTTTTGTTAAGCCGAAATGGCATAAAGCAAAGAGTATCTCATGCTTTCCAAAAGTTTGCTTTGTGCCAGAAAGACCTACATTAGTATGGTAACAGACTTTTTCATGAAAGGGAAAATCCTCTTTGGATTCCTGTATTTAGGTCTGTTTTCATGCTACAACAGCAGAGTTAAATAGATGCAATAGAAGTCATGTGGCCTGCAAAACCTAAAATATTTACTTTCTTGCCCTTTACAGAGAAACTTTTCTGGCTTCTCGTCTAACTCCTCAGAAGGAAAAAGCAAGCAGACAAACAAACAAAAACACCTCCTAAATTTAGGTCCAAGCTTGACATGGTTGAAAGGTTTTTTTCTGGAGAGATCTTTCATTATGCTGCCAAAATCTCTACATTCTTGGAAAGTAGTTTTTCAAAGAAAGAATCAGGAGGTATCTGTTTTTCTCCTGGTAACTATGTCTTCACTTGATTATCCCACAAACTACATCTTGAAAAGACCATACTAGACAATGAGAAAGTATTTCTAATGCTGTGGTGAATGTCACACTGGTGGTGTGCTCAGTGTGGGAGACATGAGTTCCAGAGAGATGGACAGGAGAGTAATTCCATCCCCTTTCCCTCTGAGGGTGGGAGGAACTGCAGAGCAGGCTAACCTCCATGGTCCCCTCTAGCCCTCAACCTCTTTTTGCTCCCCTATTTCCTTAAAATCAAAACAGTAAATGAGGGCAAGGGCGCAAGGACCCACCAGTGTCAGCGGACATGACATTCTCGGTTCTGACCGCTTCTCCACAACCCTTGCCCGAGCTTCCCAAGTCCTAGTCTGATCTGAAACCTGAAGTTTGATGTTTCAGCCGTGTTTTTCTACAGCGCGAATGAGAGTTTGCACTCATTCATTTTTGTCTTGCTTTTGTAAAAAAAAAAAAGTCTTCTCTTCTCACTCTCAAACCTGTCCCAGTGTAGCTTTTTGATACAGCTGTCTGGAGGATCTCTCCAGCCAAAGGCCAAACCGTGCACCGTAGACATACACGTTCCTAGAGAGCTGAGGGGCCAGTGCCGGGCACACTGACAGCTCACTCGGGCTTTAACGTAGCGCCAGTGCTCAGTAGTTCTCATTCTCTTTGTTTAGCCATGGCTCTGAGAACTTAGCATTTTGGCCTGCCTCAGGCTGTCGGAGGCCCTTAAGCCATCAACTTATAGCATGAGTACATAAATAAAATACAATCGTTACACATTATCATGTATAAGTGTTTAAATATTATTTAAATAACAAATAATATAGTTGATTAATGTCGATCTTATTTAGGAAAGAACGATGGAGTGAATTATTCCATTATATAAATGAAATATTTCTTTAATATTTTATGCCATATTTGAGTTCAAAAGGTATCTGAAGGCATCTTTTACCAAACAAGGATCACCTTACTCATTTGTAAACTGAGTTATAAGGAGGGATTTGGGCGCACACAGCCAAGTAGGATGCAGCTCTATCTGGGTCCTGCCTGATCCAGTCCTGAGTTTCAAATATCCAGGGAAGCCTTAAGGAATCTGGAAATCATGCCTTCAGGGAAAGTCACCGTTCAGAAATGCCAATGACACACCTTCCAGCCATATCACAGCTGACTTTTGCATGGTGAGTTATGCTTACCAAAGAGAGGGCCCTCGATTTTCTCATTCTGTGCTCATGACACCCTTTCTCAGATGAGAAGACTGAGGCTCAGAGATTGAGTACCTTGTCCAATGTCTCAGAGCTGAGGACTCATATCCAAGCCTTTTGGTGCCTGAGGCCTGACTTCTTCCACCCCGCCATGGTGTCTTTATATAACACATATACAAGTACAAACACACTTACGCAGGTGTGAACATACTCATGTAATACGATTTCGGCATGGAAGTTTTAATACTCTGCAAAACAGCTCCCCTGCTTTCGTACTTTTGTATTCTTCCATTTGTACTTCTTTGGCTCCACCCCTCCTTTTCAGAGAATCAACCAAGATGAGAACACTGTTTTTATTAAAGGCATTTATGACATTGAGGCCATTTTCAAAACAAAAAAATAAGTCCCTGAATCAGTGCATATCAAAACTAGAAACAGCAATGTACCCTTTTATCAGTGCATGCATTTGTGCCCTTGACTCCTAATGCATTGTTGAGCGTGTGAGTAATCACCAGCTTAGAGGGCTTGGCAGTGAAGTCTACCGTGGGAAGAAATCTTTCCTGCACTTTCCTGCACTTTCCTCCTGCGTGTTCACGGGGGCCTACACTGGGCTCTAGAGCAGTGGAGCCTACAATCCTACATCCTCATAGACCAAGGACTACATTATCCCAAGGGGGTGACTTGACCCCGTGCCCAGCAACTTTATTTGTTTGCTTTTCATCACAGTAGCACACGAGATGAGTTTAGATATGGTACTGACGGCACTGCAAATTCTACCATGAAAACTGTCTCGTTCTATAACCCAGACTAACTTCCAAAACAGCAACCACTTTCAACCTCTCTGTTTTTTTTTCTGGCATTTATTTCAATATTTCTAAATGCCATGCTTCTGCTAGTATGTATTGATTAGTCAAACATGTATTGGCTTTCTGCAACAGAAGATGAGAATTGAGCTCTCAGCCCTCCAACACTCTCTTGCTTGTTCCCTTCTCCTCACGCTCGCTGTCCCAAAGAGTTACATCGCGATCCTTGCTCCTTTGCTCTCTCATCTTCCCACGTGGTTTTATCACACCTTGGTGTTGACTAGATAGCCCATTTATGCACTATTGTGACTGTTGCACGCTTCTGATTTAAGTATTTTACTGTGATTATATTTCTTTCCTCACACAGATCTTATATTTCCTCAAATTAGAAATTACCCTTTTCATTTTCTTGACTTTTATGCACATAAAATTGTTTTTTTTTCAGATGCTCCATATATCTGTCAAATGTCGTATCTATTATAATATCCAAACCTCAAAAGCATCAGTAAAATTTAAAGTTTCATTTTCATCTTGCAGCAACTGTCTAGGGCTATTGCCGAGTTTTCATATGGAAAAACTGTGTATCAGTTCTTCTGTTGTGCACTGGACCTGTCAATTTCCTCTTCTTTGATTTATTCCCTTATCTTTCTAAGGCACATCCTTCATTAGTTTTCTAAGAAAGGGTAAGTGGAAAATTAATATTTTGAATCCCTGAAGATCTGAATAGGTGTTTATTCTGTCTTTATACCTGTTAGTAATTTGAGTGGATATAAGATTCTAGGTCAAAAATTATTGTCTCCCAGAATTTTGAAATTTCACATATTTTGAAGGTCCATGGTCTTCTAGTTTCCAAGTTGCTATTGGGAAATTCAGTCTTCCTCTTTTCTACTAAATTTATTACCATTCCTCCAGTTGCTCTCTATCTTCCAAATACATGGTGAACTCTCTTCTACTCTTGCTGCTCTTCCCAGTAACCTTGTTATTTGAGATTTATACATTTTTTTTAATTCTTGGACTGCAGTTTCATTGGGGTTTTCATATGAATAAGTGAAATCATGTAGCCAGTCTATCATATTTACTCAAAGTGCAGTGACATCTTTATGTTTCCAAGCATTTCAACCCATATAATCCACTTTGCATATGTTTTGACACTGTAACTATTAGAAACCCTGAGAGTACCTAGTACTATTCTCATTTGGTAAAGAGACAGCTGAGGCTCTAAGAATGTTAATAGTCTTCTTAAGTTTAAATAGCCAGCATGAGACAGATGTGAATTTAAATTCATATGTTTCTCACTCTCCTTGAGGCCTCAGGGTCACGTGTAGTGATGTCTTTGTGATCGAGGTCGCTATATTAATAGCACATGTCAAACCACAGCTTTCCCCCGTCTTGCTGCAGTAAACTAATACCACTGCTTGATATGAGTTATTCCTTTGAACTATCCCCTGAGCCACAGCATACAAATTTTCCTCTTCAATCATTCTTTTTATTCCAGAGTAGAAATTGGAACACCTAAAACCAAATAATTGCTGATGGTCTGACTCATGCAAAACAGTAGATTGTATTAGAACAGACAAAGAAAACTAAAATTACGGTGTTCAGGTCTGAAGGAAAGAAAACAGCCTTTAATATATAACGGTGCTCTTTCAGAGTCCAGCACACAATGAAATAACTTCGTTCTTTGAAGCTTTTACTTACATTTTCACAAAGGGCACAAATAGCCTTCTCTAAGCCAAAAAAACAAAAAAATAAGTTGTTCCTTTCGAAGTCCTATCTTTTGAAGGCATTGCAGTCTTTCAGCTCAGTTGTTCCTCTCAAAAGTGAAAACAGACTTTCCGGCTAGTATTTGTGAACATGCACACACACCCAGTAATGTATGGCGTGTTTACAGATCACTTTGACTTTCTGTGGTTATAACAGCAGACATGCTTTGCATTAAATGAATCCTTTCTGAGGTGTTTTTTAGGTATTACCTCCCAAAGGGTTTCTAGGCCCTTGCCAAGTCAAAAGTTTTCCCGTTGTTTTTGGGCTTTCTTTTTTTTCCAGCTGAATGTCAGGTTTTTGTATCCATTGTTTTATCATCTTATTATCCCCAAGCACATCTTCTTGTAGGTTAAGCAACCCAGGGAAAGGGAGGGAATGTCTGGGTCAAGCAGGGAGAGTGACACTAGACAGGCCCTCCTTTGACCTGGGGCAAACCATTCTACTGCTGAGACCCTCAGACTGCTTATCTGCAGAATAAGATCATACATACAAATGATCTTCAAGTTCTCTTTCAGCTCCTGAATGTCATTTCTAAACCATCAATGAATCAACTTCAATATATTATCTAAATCAGGCACACTGTTTCAACGTTTGTGCGACTATGAAAAACTTTGTTAATTTATTTAATACGTTGGCCATCATACTCAGAGCTATCGTTATACAATGACAAATGAGCCTAGCCTCATTGCATTCATAGTCCAGAGGAAAAGGCAGACACAAACAAACTCTCAAATTAATAATTATAATTTTAAAAAATACCTTGACAGAGTATCATGAGAAGGAATATAGGAAAAAGATAATTTAAACAGTGTAAGGGGAAGGTTGCCAAGAAAGCTTCATTGAAGAAATGACAAGTGATTCAAAGGATGAGGAATAGTAAGACAAGTGAAGAATAATAGAAACAGCATTTTAGGCATATGGCACAGCATGTACAAAGATCCTGAGGCATTAAAGAGCTTGGGCATTCAAGGAACCTGAAGAAGATCATGTGGTTAGAGCATAGAGAACAAGAGGGGTGGGCCTGTGATAAAGTTAGAAGTGGGTTCCCATAAAACAATACAAAGCCTCACCACCATGGTGAACATTTTACATAACACCAGAAAGACAGGGAGAGCCTACTGAAAGATGATTAAACAAGAGAAGGAGTTGATTCAAGTATCTTTTTAAAAGATTACCCTGGTCACTCTACATAGATTGGAGGAAGGCAAAAACAGATAAAGCCAGTTCAATGGAGAATTATTTCAGATAAGGGATCATGGTGGTTTGGGTGAGGAGGAGGCTCTGGTGGAAAAGATGGGGAATTATACATATCTTGGGCTGTCCTCACTTGGCATCTATAGTCAGCTGTGATGCACAGTGGGATATCTGTTCCGCCTGTATTGGTCATTGTTCTGAGAGTTACCCAACAACTCAGAGTCGGTGATAGGAATTCAGGTAAAAATGCACAAAATTTCTGCACTTGCACTACTCAGCAGTACCCACAGAAGAGCAGAAATGGGTGACCTATATAAAGAGCAAAGAAACTGGAATTTGCTCGCCGGAACTGAGAGAACAATGAAAGTGAAGGCAGCTAAGATTTTCTGGAGTAATGGATAGAAACAGAGTGGGAAGAACCAAACCTGACACCTTAGTTTGGAAGTGTGGGAGAAGGGAAAAGACTCTACCATAATATTTTGCCCCTTTTGAAAGGTTCACGCACCAGTCGCAGAAAAGAAGAGTTCCGTGGGTTGTGGAAGTGATCGCTTTTCCAGTGAGTTCATACTAGTTACCAGCGAAGGGTAGGTTGTATCCTAACCAAAGCTCACTGTGTGTCTGACAGGAACAAATGCTAAGCACGGACTGCGCTGCAAAGCCTGTAAGATGAGCATCCACCACAAGTGCTTGGATGGCCTGGCACCCCAGCGGTGCATGGGCAAGCTGGTAAGGGCTTGTGTCAGGAGGGAGCCCCAGGAACGCCTTGCCCAGGCACTTGCCTGCTCCTATGAGATCACTCTGTTCAAACTCCTTCCCTGTAGCACCCCTGAGAACCAGACACCAGGAAGGCAGCCCCAGAATCCCTGGCCTGCTGACTTGGCTTCCTGGTTGGCAAAGTGATAGAGCAGAGGAGGAGCTTTGTCGGCATGAGGGATGAATATTCCATGTGGAAAATGGACTTGGTGTCCTTAATAGGATGACCAACTTGTCCCAGATTGGGACTTTCTCAGTTTTATTATTGGAAGTCCCACATCCCGGGACTGTCTAGTTTATAAAAGTGAAACCCCAGGAACATTGCCTCAGCCCCAAGCAAACTAGGGTGGTTGGTCATTCTAGGACTCGATTGGCTGACAGCTCAATGGGTATCATGAATGGGGCAGAGATTAGCCACCCTTTCTGAAGTGGAGAGAGTAATAAAAATCTACAACACTGTACTAGAATCATGGTGGCCAAGCCAAGGGTGGTTGGGAAACCCTGGCACTTTCTGGACTGATCATACTGTCTCAGGAGTGTGGCCTTTATTCATTACTGGAGCCACACATAGTTAAAAAGCAACCCAGAGGATATTTCAAAACTAGGATGGCCAAAGAATTGTAGAAGTATCCAAGAATTTCTACCCTAGAGATACTTACAGCATGACAGCTGTCTTCAATAGTAATAATAATAATAATAATAATACCTGTCACACAAAAGAAGTATTGTCCTCTGTGGCTCCAGGAAAAAGGACCTAGGATCAGTAGGTACCAGTCTTAATAATCATAGATAAAGTCAACAAAGACCTGCCTCCAGGGTTAGTGCAAGCTCTCCCACCCTCCATCACTGGCAATGTGCAAAGGAGAATACCAATGCCAGGACTATTGGAGAGGATGGTGGAATTGCAATAGAGGCTGGGCCACTAAGTTTTCTTTCAATCCTGGGATATAGTAAGTCAAGGCTCTTAAAGAGTTCATCATACTCTGATCGATGACATCCTCTTCTCTAAAATTTTTATCTGGTCCTCTCCTCCTCCTCCAATGGTGATTCCCGCAGGCCAAGGCAAAGGCCATGAATGAGAGGTCAGAAAAACAGAATATAATCTAGAACACAAAGCAAATGGTTCTGGGTAGAGCTCATCAGACAGGCAAAGACCTTTAGGCTGACCTCTGAGGTCTACTTTCCTATGCCCAGGCCTTTTATGATTTTAACAAACCACAATAATGAGCTGTGGTGAAATAAGGCATCATGATCCATTCGTATTCTGGGAGATAATGAGGATCCCAAACACAAGGGAGGCTGCTATGGGCTGCAGAGAGTGGAGAAGCAGGACAGGGAAGGGCAGGGCTTGGGCTTGCTTTCTGGATGGAGTGTGGCTTAGGACAAGTCAGCATCTTAAAGGAAGAAAAGGAAGTGCCCCTAGAAAAACCAACTGGTTTAACTTTTAGAGTTCTTATGTGATTTTCTCCGTCTCAACAGTGACATTAAGCCCTTCTCTTTCTCATTCTCTCTCCAGCCCAAGGGGTTTCGGCGTTACTACAGCTCCCCCTTGCTCATTCATGAACAGTTTGGATGCATTAAAGAAGTTATGCCCATTGGTGAGTTGGGACATTGATGGGCTGAGCTGGGTTTGGAGCAGCAATGTCAGCGTTAATGGCCACTGTTCTCCCTGGCCAGCAAAACCTGTGGGGTGCATTTGTGCATTTGTTTTGGTGGCTGATGGGGTTATGACTGCCTGTGTATTTTGCTGAAAGGAAAACATAAGGTGAACCAAATTCTGCAGGAATATTCATCTTCTCCCTGATGAATCTCAAACCACACCCAAGTCCCAAAGGCTGCTGATGTGCTACCCTACCCATCAGTACCACGGTGGAGTGGAAAGAGCATGGGGTGTGGCATCCCACAGACCTGGTTCAAAGCTTAGCTTCCCCACTGACCAATGTGTGTCTGAACAAGCTACCCAACCTGTCCACCCTATAAAATGAGAACAGTAATGGCTGCTTTTTGTAATTGTTGTAAAAAATCAATTTAAATTATACACCAATGCTAGGAAGGCACTCAGTGAATGTCAGTTATTCTTTAATGAGAACAAAAAATGCCTTACATGTATAGATATTTTGGGGTTGAATTTATTCTTTGACAATATCATTCGGTGTACTATTTTTTTCTCTCTCAAAATCTCTACATTGATGTTTGCCTTTTGGTGGGGATTAAGGGGGGCAAGCTTTAAACTAAACATTTATAAACTAGAAAGTTTTGCATTAGAATTCATGGAGCCTGGGAGTGTCAAATTCTTTCAAAAACACTTGCTTCCTACTGCAAACTTTTTCTCAAGGCTTCACACCTGGGAGAGCCAATCTTTGCACTAGAGGAAGTAAAGCTGGTCTCGAGGAAAAACCCTGAGACTGGAGTCCTGGGGACAGATAATAAAAGAAGAAAAATCAATCCATCAGCAAGTGTTCGGGAGCAGAGGGTGCTGGGTGCAGTGGAGGGACCTGGAGGTGGGCCTATGTCATGGGGGTCACATATGTGAAGGAAGTTTAACCACAAAAGGCCCATTTTCCCAGGGCTTAGTGGGTCAGCTGCTCAGACCCTACTTCTTGGTGCATTTGACAGGTGGTGCATGATGCAACCCAGGATATGTGACAGGTGATTGGATGCATTCCTGACAGTGAAGTGAGGAAACCTTTCTCTCAGATGAGCTTTCTCTTCCATTACAGCCTGTGGCAATAAGGTGGACCCTGTCTACGAGACCCTCCGCTTCGGCACCTCCCTGGCTCAGAGGACAAAGAAGAACAGCTCTGGCAGTGGCTCTGATTCGCCTCACAGAACCTCTGTAATTGTCCTCTTCCTACCCTGGGCCACCATAGTCCTCTTGGGCAGGGTGGGGCTCAGGCACTGCAGTGTGAGGGGTTCCACCTACATGGATCATGAGGGCACATTTGTTGGGAGTCAGGCAGCCTCCAAAAGGAAACACTCTCCATCACCCTCCCACCAATGTTATATAACATGTCAGTCAGCACAGAAAGGTTACTCAAACAATAGCAGAAGCAGAGTCCCAGCTGTGCCCAATTCTCCCTGCAGTGACACCCCAGTTTGACAATATAGCCATTTCTCACATCTGCTCAGTCCTTTCTCTCTAAGGCAAGGTATACCCTTGGTTTCCCACAAGAACTGCCCTCCCCAGAGGTAATTGACCTGTGACTTAGTGAGGCTTCTCTCCATGAGATACTCACCCCTCCCAAGCACCTTTCCAGTGTTTCACTTGACCTAAAGTGAGTGTCCCATGCATCTCTATGACCTGCTATCATCATCCCACCTCTGGATGCCCCAGCCAGAATTTCTCTAAATGCTCCAAGTGCCATACAACTCTACAGCTGAAGGCCACCATCTCTTCTGCAAAGAGACAAGGAACTTCCAATTCACATTTCCAATTAGGATAGCTTGCACACAATTATCAGTTCCATTTTTGCAGCATCCGATGAACTGGGGGATTCCAGGAAAGACAGGGAAGCCTTCAAATGATCCGCCCCACAGGGTCCTCTCAACATACAATGATTAGGGTGGGCTGTGGGAGGAGGGCAGGCCAACCCCTGAGAGGGGTTCTCAGGGGCTGAGTTGAAGCATCTCCATCACTGGGTATGGGTCAGAGAGCTTCAGAAGTCCCAGGAATTCCTCTTAAAGGGCCAACACATGGACTTACCTGAACTTAGTTGCTCTGAGCTCCAGCACTGGGGCAGCAACTCAAAAGGCACCGGGGACATCCAGGAAGGAACTGAATTGTCTAGCATCAGGACAAGGGCTGGATGGGGCAGCTTTCTCCAAGATAAAAGTACTGGCAGTGCCACTGTTCCTTTGCTGAGCCCTCCCCCCACAGAGCCAGCAGGTGGGTGTCATATCTGAGTGTCCATCAACCTGGCTAACACAGTTGTCCCACCCTAGTAATTGCCTGAAACCCCACCCTACTCAATTATGGGCCAACCCAAGTCATTTGCAGTGGTTTTTCTATACAAATTGCTTGTCTTGGCTCAGGCTTCAAACCATCCTACAATCTCTCAAATAAGCAGCATCTGGTCTTGGTATGCCCTGTACCTCTCACTTAGTGGCTCCAGGCTCAACACTAGCGGCAGCTGGACTTGGTTCACTGCTTTGTATCTCCTAGGCACCTCTAAGCCCAACACAAGTACCAGCCATCTGCAGATCACCTTGTAGCTCATGAAGGATGGGCAGGACACAGGTGGTAGCTGACCTTGGCCTGCACCTCCTAGGAGGCCCCAGAGCCAGCACACCCAGTGGACAGCTTCAGGCCATACTGAAGCACCACCCTCAAGGGTTCACAAGCAACACACTCAAGGGTCAGACTCAGCAGGCACCAGAGTCTCACAAAAGTTAAGTCCTGCTCTATGGGGTGGGCCCCTGCATAGCTGATTCTTCACAGTAGTGGCAGCCAGTCCTCACAGTTGATTGGCCTGGGGGTAATTCCCTCCCATTGATGTGCCAGCAGCAATCAAAGCTCAACTACAACAGGAGGGTACACACAGCCCACACAGTGGGGAGGACAGGGTGCATCTGGAGTGCCCAGTTTGGGTGATTAGGGAGGCTGTGCCACTGAGCCTTACAGAACACCTACTACATAAGACCACTCTACCAAGCTCAAGAAACAAACACAGAGAGGCTGCCAAATTGAGGAGAAAGAAAAAAAACATGTCCCAAATGTAAGAATAGAACAAAACTCCAGAAAAAGAACTAAATAGAGACAAGCAATCAACCAAAAGCAGAGTTCAAAACACTAGTTATAAGGATGCTCAATGAATTTAGGGGGAAAATAGGTGACCTAAGTGAGAACTTCAATAAAGAGATAGAAAACATAAAAAAGAACCAGTCAGAAATGAAGAATACATGAACTGAAATGAAGAATATATTATAGGGAGTCAACAGTAGAGTAAAAATAGAGGATCAAATCAGAGATTTGGAAGATAAGGAAGCAGAAAACATCCAATCAGAGCAGCAAAAAGAAAAAAGAATTTAAAAAAATGATGATAGTATAAGTATCTGGAACAACTTCAAGCATACCAACATTCATATCATAGGTTCACCAGAAGGAGGAGAGAGGGCAAG
>VMDR010030045.1:0-12532 GCA_007922815.1 Macrotus californicus
AATCTGTCGAGTCTTAGTGAAAACAGGTAAACAAATCTAAGTTATATTTATTTAAATTGCATTTTCTAGAAATAAAAAGGAGGTGCTCAACTTCAGCTTATCTTCCTTTCATTTCTTGTAGCAAGTTTTTCATCTATTTTCTAAAAAGGAGCATGGTACTGCTGTGGTTATTTAGCTTAAGTATTTCGGAAAATAGGAGCTGTGCTTATGCACTTTAGAAGGTTAGGCAACGTGACACAGATGTAGGAAAAATTTCATGCACTTTCATCAAAGCTTTACTTAAAAGAGTAATAAGGCTTGATATTTTAAAGATCCTCTAAGGCCACTAAAATCTGTAAGCGATCACATGGGTGTTCTGGACTGAAAAAAATCCATCTTGACCAGGATCCTAGTTACGTACAAACAGTTGTTTGTTCAACTCCTGGGAGCCAGTCCTAGTGTGATGACATAGTGCAATGACAATCCCAGTAGGGTGACCATGGCAACATATGCAGGACACGCTGAAGCACACATTCAAAGTAAACAGCAGAAAGAAGAAAACAACTAGTCTGGTTTTTAAAGAGTGCCTGTCATGGCATCTTGGAAAATGGACAAGGGTTTGTGTAGCTCATTTCCAATTCCTTTCATCTTCGCTTTCTCAGAAAGCTATGCAAGGTTTGATGGCAAATGCTGTGCCTTTCGTGGTCTGGCTAACAGACGCGGACATTTCCCATACTACTAAGTCACTTTCACATATACCAGAGTAAACAAGAATCTTAAGGGTACATTTTTGTGAATATTATGATTTCACAAATGCACGTACTTCCCACCCAAGAAATGAATTTAAAGACAAATTTAAACGGCTTGCCATAAACACTAATCAGTATTCTCTATCTCCCTGCGCAGATACTTTTTCTTCTTCAACTAGTAAATGTATCAAATTCATTTGTAGTGCCAAATTATAGCATATGACTATGTTTACATAAAGCATCACAAATTTCAGTTTTTAAAAATAATTCAGATATTACATTACCTTGATTATGCTTGATCTATGTTATCGTAGCTGAGAAATCTGCAGTTATTATGTAAAAATGAAGATGAAAATGCCACATCTCTCTCACCTCTACCAATTACATGTTATTTAGACTGTTTCCTAATCAATATTCTATTCATCACTATCATGAAAAAGCCATGGTATGCATTATCCGAAAGGAAAAATTATATTGTAGCACATTAAAAATAGATGGAGGTATATGGCAAGGAGACATATTAGCAATCCTGTGACTCACAGTTTAAAGCTGTTAACGTTGCTCTTGCACATATTTAGGAGATTACAAATTGCTGCAAAATTTTCCCACAGATTGAAAGTTTTGATATATAGCTATTTTGAAATTCCTCACATTTATCTCTAGTTTCAAGGGAGCCATTAACCTCCTAAGGGCCTGGTTATATTAATCTGCGTGTGACTGCCTGGGTCCCTGGAGCCCTGGATAACATGGTATGTGTCTTCTTTGGCATACAGAGATGGTGAACTCTTCTATATCCAAACGCAGACTTGGAGCAAAGAGAGCCAAGAGCTCGGCTCCCACTTTCCATTTAATTCCATCTAAGGATGCAGTGATACCCATTTTAAGGTGATGCTGCAGTTGCAGAGAAGGTACAGGCTGAGGCAAAAGAAACAAGACCCTGAAGCTAGTCATTTAACTTTCAGTAAGTGATTACCTACTTTCCATGAATAATCAGCCAACGAGGAGATGACAATACCCAGTAGACGGAGAAACGGCTCCAGTCCACTAGGCAAACAGCCCAGAATTGCACCACAGCGCTCCAGCCATTCACATGGAGTGTCGTACAGCCGTGTTCCTGGGAATGTGCCAAAGCAGCTCTGGTGATAATAGTGATTATCACTTTATTTTAAAAAACAGATCAAACATTCAACTTGGAACCAGAAAGGCAAAATGGAAATACTTCTAGCTTTTCAGGTGAATCGACTTCACAACAAACCTGGCCATCCCATGCCATTTTCTGTGTACACGTGGCCCCCCACCCAACAGAGGCTTTGGAGTCCCGAGTGTGGAAATCATGATATGTATAAAATACAGTATCAGCGTTTTTTCTTTGAATTATCATAATCAGTCCCTCACTTTTTACTTTAGAGGAGGAAATATACAACAGTAAGTAGTTTAGTTAAAATATCAATTGCTACCCCTCATTGACATAAAGATAAAACATACCAACAGAAACATACTATATGTTACGTTATCTTAAAAAGACATGTAAAATTTAAGGTCTATCCATTAAATACATTAGGAGAAACAGAATTTGAAGTTTGGACTAATGTAATTTAATGTTTTATTTATTCATCATCTGTTGTAATCTTGGAAAGAATTCACACAGCTTGTAACACATTATCAGCAATTACTAATTATCAATTTGCATGGTTTCTCTTTGCAAGTTTTGTTATTGTTTGTTTTTTATAGGGAAAGAGTAAAGGAACCATATGTAACTTCAATAACCAAGCAATTGGTTATTTTTTCAAACATTAATTATACCAGAAATAACTTTCATGTGCCCATTTTGGGAAATTGGGCATCATTTTTACTTTTACCATATCGCCATGTGCAATTTGTTGATTTTAAATAGACAGCATCTACCTTTGAAACTATTCAAATAAGTCATTAAAAACACATAAGCCTAAATTTTGTGATGGTAAAAAGTAGTGAAAAATCTTACCCCCAGAGGAAATGCTTCTGAATACTAAGTGGCCCAAGAATGGAGCAGGGAGTGAAATTTCAATCCCTCGAAAGTATGGATGACTGTTCAATGCTATTCACTCGTATAAATGGAAGAAGAAATCAATTTCCCACTCGCAGCGCTCAGGCTCTGCCAAGCCTCATGCTGCTGCCGTTTTTGTTGAAGTGATTTGCTGACACCACGGAGAAGCAATCGCTCTTTGTTCCCACTTGTGGGATCCTGTGAACATGTTTTAATTATCAGGAAAAGTAAAGCAAGTTCAAAGCAGTTTTACTGATTCCTAATTTGAGTTTTGAGGAGCTCTTTATGGTTCATTCATGTTTAATACAGTTTGTGGCTTTTTTTGTAGGATCCCTGCCTTTAGCAGCCTTTTTGTTTTCCATTAAAATGACATTTTCCTACTTGCAACAACATGAATGAGAGTATCATGCTAAGCAAAATAAGTCAGAAAGGAAAAGGCAAGAACCATATGATTTCACTCTTATGTGGCATGTACACCCAAAAGTAAAAAAGAACAAAGGCAAAACAAACAAAAACTCTTAAACACAGACAAACAGTATGGCGGTTACCATCAGAAAGGGTGGAGAGGGTAGTAACGGGGAAAGTGGGGGCAAGGAGATTTGACTTTGGGTGGTGGCCACACAATGCAAGGTACAGAGAATATATCATAGAATTGTACACTTGAAACCAATATAATTTCGTTAACTAATGTCATCCAAGTAAATTCAATTTTAAAGAAAATGGGGGAAAAACATTTTTCATTTTCTAACTTGTCTTTTCTTAGGGCCTAAAACTGCAGAATTCATATCTTCCATTTCTGCAAAAGCCAAGGTATAACAGTCATGAACGAACAACAAACACTTAAACCAGCTACATTTTAATTGTTGGCTAGGAGCCATTAAACTATGTGGGCGTTGATGTCTTATTATTCCAGACATGAGGAAAGGGATTTTGACTGTCGAACTCGACTAAGAAGGAGAGCCAAGAAAAAACATTCCTCATTATTTCATCAGTTCTAAGGATAATGAACATGTCTCCTCATCAACCGGTCCCTTTTCTCCATCTCTCTGACAGCCAACGCCACATAACCAATTTCCTACTTCGGCCCCAAATTGTGGATGTGTTGCTGCTGCTTTTTCTCTTTGTTTCACCACTCTGCACATGCCCTCCGCAGCAAAACTGTATCTGATTAGTACAATGTTTTGGTACCGCCAGATAGCCTCCAAATCCTTCCACCAGTTCCAACCAACTCTTCAAAGATAACTAAGTCACTTTCCCTCTGAGAAGTCTTTTTCTATATAAAGTCCATGTGTGATGGGGTGATGGATCAAATTTCTTCAATATCTTATGCCCAAACACACCCAATGGACTCCATTACTTCACACGTGGCTTACACATCTATTGTCCTACAGCTATTGCTCCATGTCTGTAGGGCTCACTTACAAGTGAGAATAAGCAGAGGGATAGTGGAGAATGAAGAGTGGAGAAAGAAAGAGAGAAGAATCAGGAAATCAGGCAGAGAAAGCCCTTATTCATCTGACATATTTGTGGTTCACTGTTCTTAAACACACTAGTAGTTCCGTGTACTAATGTCAAGTGGGAATGCCCTTACCTTCAGCTCCCAAGTATTCTCCCTTGCCCCCAACCCTAATTTCTTGATTGCTATAAATCACACCAGGCCATTCGATTATACAGTGGAAAACAACTATGGTATATAGAAGTTGGAGATAAAAAAAAATTTAAACAAAAACACTGTCTACCATCAAGTAATTAGGCTGTCTATCTCTTACAGAATAACTTGATGATACTGCTTAGGAAAATGATGTGCAGCATACTAATGAATGAATGATAAACAAATATTACAAGTGGGAAAACTCTAATGTTTTCAGTGGACAGAGGGTTCCCGTGTCCAGGTGCGCAGTAACAGTTTGTCAAGACCCTCTTATGCATGGTAGTCCTGTCTTTTCTTCAGTGGGGATTTTTGAACCTATAACACATTGCCACAGACCATACATAAAAGCTGCAATATAGCACTGAAGAACAATTTCAGGCATGCTCAAAATATAGTTAAATAAATAATATATTGATTCATAGCTTTCTGGAAAACCATGGTATCTTCTTTTTGATCGGACCATTCTTTTATTTGTTAGGAATTCTGATTCACAGAAACTTGAGTGCAGAAAGCAACTTTTTCTCCACTAGCAAAGATAAGATAGGTAAGAAGGTACAGCCCTGAAATTTCCAAGCGGCGTAGCTGGAGGAATGTAGCCTATTTTTCCTCTTCCAATAGCCACATAGAAGAGAAGCTGTAGTGGGCCCTGTCCAATGCAATCACCCCTCACCAGTAAGCATGACGTGGCTAGACAGACTTGAGATGTTCCATGAGTATAAAGGTACACTGAATTCCAAAGAATCCATACAGGAAAACGGAGGCAAAATATCTTATTCACATTTCTTATATTGAGTACAGGTTTACTCTTAAATTTACTCTTACAATTTTAGATATATTGGGTTAAATGAACATAGTATTATTTGTAATTTTCCTTGTTTGTTTTTTTTTACTTTATAATGTAGCCACAAGAATTGCTTATGGGACTTTCATCACACGATATTTATACTGAAAAGCATAGCTATATAAAAAGACAGAATTTAAGTGATAAGTCTCGTGATAAACGATACAAAGAGAGCAATTTATTAAAGAATATTTATTGAATTTGATTCAGAAACTCTACTTATACCCTTAATAAGTTATTGTTTTACCAAAAAAAAGCACCCTAAAAGATATTCTGCTGCTTGCTAAAGCCATAATAACTGGGTCGATTGCACCAACACTGGGAACCCAACGACAAAACCCAGTGACTGCTGGCAATAACGCACAACAATCTTTTTAATCATGTGTCAATTAGCTGTAGAAGCTGCTCATTTCAGGGCTCCCCAGGGTCTCATTGCTTGTCTTTTGCACTTGAGATAAACAAAATCATCGTTCTTACATTCATCTTCAATGTTTGTTTTCGTGTGGTGGTGGCGGCAGCCGTGGTGGTCTCAGTAAGCTGCTGTTGTGGAGAGGGCTGGCAGCTGCAGAAACCCCTGCTGCAAACGCCTGGTCCGGCAAAAGCACAACTGAAATCGCTCCTGTGCTGGGGGGGTGAGTGGGCCTCCCACCTGGCAGGGACTCCTAGGGGCACCTGGGCGTTACTTAGACAAAATAGAAGACGAGAGAGAGACAATGTTCAGCTTCCCTCCTCAGAACAGGAAGCTGGATGTGCAGTGTCTGTCTATAGTTAAGGAAACATTTGAAGACTGATTTTTTTTTTTTGCCTTATTTAGACTGAACAAAATACTTTGCTTTTTCCTCATTTATTCCTTTGTTCATCTATCCATTCACCAGTCATTTATCATCTCTGAGTGAAAGGTACAATACTCATGACACAGAGATGACAAATGTGGTATCTTCACTTTCAAGGATTTTACACTCTAAGTCACTTTCCTGATCACATCCATGTAGAGTCCAGTTTTTCTCAAATACTTAAGAGTTTTAGGATTGATCTTCAAGATTGTTAAGAAGAGACAGACATGTTGAAAAATATCAGAATGCCTTATATGCTTTTCTCCACTTTATGTCTAGACCTCTTTTATGTATAATAAATACTTTAGGTTCATACAGAATCCATATCCAAATCTGTAACCCATATTCATACCCATTTCTACATCTACAACCGGTACCCAAATCCGTCTCTACAGCTATGCTCTATTCTTAAAACGTGCACCATATACTCAGGACTGAAAAAAATATAATGCTTCATGGTTAAAGGTAGTAAATTAATATTCTTAGAATAGATGCATAGTCTGTACATCATGAAAATAGAAACAAAATACTATGTTGAGTTCATGAACGATACAGGACCACTGAGTTTATTTCCAGTAGTAAAAAAAAAAGCTCCACGACCATAGCTTTACGTCCGGAAATGTGGTACGCTATCAGGGGCAAAGGCCTCAGCAGGTGCCCTCCAGACTCTCCCCGTTTATACCATGGCTGATGTTAGCCATGACCCAACAATACCACAAACACTTTTAAGTATTTCTTGATATAGTATGGCTGAATCTTTCCTTTTGGGCAGAGACTTTGGATCCAGAAAGAGTCAGAAAAGCTCATTGACTCTTGGACGGGTCCTAGCTCTGAAGCTGATTACAGAGGAAACAGACCTCTTCCTTTCCTCCCCAGTAAAATGTCACACCGAGAACAAACATCACTGTGATCTTTAGCAAACTATCTCCCTCACTGCACCGCATGTTCCTGCAAGACGTAGCCCTGTGGGCTGCAGAGGGACAGCCGTGTCTAACCTGGGTCTGCCCCGTGAGCATTCATTCTGTCCTGACCTTTCAAGAAGAAATGTTGTCAACAGATTGTAATGGTTCTCTCAAGTTTTACCACAAATTACACATTCCAGCGAGGGGTGAGGTCCTGTTTTATGTCTTGTACAGGCCACCTGGATGTAGTAAGTCACTCCCAGGTCATCCACTTTTTGCCTAGAGAAAGGTCGCAGAGAAACACTTTCAAGTTCTGAGGGTAACAGTTGAAGGCTGCCAGAATAAGAAACGGTCTGGCTTCCTTTCCGGCGTCTCGATGTTTACTCCTTTCTCTTGTTGATTGTTCAACCTGAAAACCTACTGCACTGTATAATTAACTCAGTGTGCTCTTAAAACTAATGAAAACCTTGGATACTTGGGGAGCTTTCTGAAGCACATGCCAACCAGAGGGGCCATTAAATGTTGTGTTAAATGGGATCTCATGTGGTCCAGGCCAGTGAGTTACAATAAATAGCAACAAAGCAGGGAGAAGCCTCTGGGTGAGGACAATCGCATCTCTGCTGCGAAAGCTCAGGAATTTGCATAAGTCCATTCAGGATCAAATATGCAAGATATGGCATCAGGGACATTTGTATAGTTTTGAAATTTTCTGTGGAAAGTGGAAAAGCAAGTGAGAGTTTGAGTGTGATTTATTAAGATCAGACTGTTATTATTTTTCTACCCAGGTCTATTTACATGGCAGCTGGAACAGCCTGTCTTGTTTATCCTAAGAGTGCCATCACCTGCACTAAGGGACACATGGTATGGGTGGTTGGGGAGGAAAACTAAAGACAGAAATGTGAGCTCTGTCTTTAAGATTGTGAGGAAAACCATGAACCAAATTAGGATTGCTTAAGGAAACGTGTTACTGATGCATATCATACATACAGAAAAAAAATATCACAGCCATGTACTGGGAAGCAAACAGCATTCAGAGAAAGAGATAGAACATTACTAGTGACAGAAAAGCTTTTCCCCCTAATCATCAAGCCCCTGGCTTATACAGAGTTTCATCTTTCACTTTATTGAATGAACTTACACTGAATGAGTTCTTCAGTGTGCTTCCTATGGTCACCATCATGTTATGGGATGTATCAGTTTTGTTTTGTTTTGTTTTTTTGCACAGAGCAATTGTTTATTGTTATTATCGTATAGCATCCATTAAATGAATACACTGCAGTTTATTTTGCATTGTCCCAGTTTGGGCTACTTTGAATAGTGCCACCGTGAACTTTCATGCACACATCTGTGCACAAAGGTACACATTTCGGGTGGGTATAATCTACAACTGAAATCCTTGAGTCCTAAGATACGCCTGTATTCCTTTGTGGTAGATCCTATCCGAGAGTTTTTCAAAATGGTTGTTTCAGTTTATTCTTTGCTATGTATCGAGAAGACCAGTTGTTTCTCATCCTTGCCAACTCTTGGTACCATCATTCTCGTTTTCCGCCGTTCTAACGACTATGCAGTGATACATTCACTGTGGATTTCATTGACATTTCTGTGATGACTAATGAATTTGTGCACATTTTGATCAATTTATGGTGTTTTGATACTTGAACCCGTGACATTTTATAAAGCTCTATGCCAATAGAGAGTCGATAGTACTACAAATCTTCTGTAGGCTAAACAAACACAGATTTGTGCCAGCTGTTCATCTGAGAATGTGCTGTAATGACATTCCCCAACCCTGGTGGTTCTTTCCAGGACTTGTTCAGAGACTTAATGTCCTTATAAAGCACAACTCACAGATTTTTCCCTGGGTGTGTACTAAGCAGCACAGGGTAGCAAAGTTGGCAGAAAGCTCTAAGACAATTAAAGCCTCTACTTCTACTAATGTTTAATACAGAAAGCAAGGCATAAGCAATTCCACATCATTTCCATATTTTGGCTCAATCATGCCTCTGGAGAATTATTCTTTTTCCTCTATTAATACTTTATACTTATAATCTCTATTAAGACTAAACAAACTAAACTCATTCATTCATTCAACAAACACTAATTATACAATATATGAATTATGATTCGGGAACATCTCTGGATACGGATGATCCAGAAAAGCATAACCCATCCCTTCTGGGCTTATGTTCTAGTGGTATAACAGTAAATAAGTAAACAAAATAAGATAATTTGAAATAATGAAAGACTCTGAAGAAAAATCTGTAAGGGATAAACAGAGATTGGCGCAGAGAGAGGGGAAGCAACATTTTTCACAGGATGATCAGGGCAGCCTCTCTGCAGAAATGAACTTGAACTAAAACCTAACCGATTAAAAACAAAACCCAAAACCCACCTGCCAAGTGCGGATGGGAATGAAGAGGGTTTCTGGAGGAGGGAGAGAGCCCAGTAATGTGAGTTACAACAGGAGGGATGGGGTGGTTGAACCTAACAGGTAGTTATACAGGGAGGGGGGTACCTGGTTAGGGACCCTCCAGAGAGGTAAGGCTTTGTAAGCCAGTGGGGGGAGTGCCAATTTTACCCTACCTATGATAGGAAGCCAAGGGAGGGCCTCAGGTAGGTGAGTGGCAGGGTCTGATACTTCATTTTACAACAGGAGTTGGCAAACTGACCCTGATGGGCTGCCCTCTGCTGCGTGAGTAGCATTTACTGGAACACAGGCCTGGGCATTGCTTCATCTATGGTCTGTGGCTGGTTGCATGCTACAACACCAACGGTGGGTAGATGTGATGGAGACAGTATGGAGAAGATGTGACAGCAAAAAATATTTCAAGCTTAAAATATTTTTTATCTGACCCTTTAGAAAAGGTGGCTGACACCTCTAAAGAAGACCACTTTGGCTGCTCTATGAAAATGACTATGGGGAGCGCTCCAGACAGGAAGCTAGGAGCCCACGCAAGAGATTACAAGAGATTATTTAGAGGTCCAGGCAGGGGATGATGAGGTTAGATTTAGGCAAGTGTGTGTGTGAGGGAGGTGGATGGGATGTGGCTAGAACCTGGGGTGAGTGTGTTATAAGACCTGTGGAAGAAGAATTATGGAGAGAGAGGGGAAAAGTGATATTCTCTAGCTGATGGTTTGTTAATGCCCTTCAGAAGTTCACATTTGAAAGTTTTTATCTTTATATGGTAAAAGCAGTATGATTTAGTGAAAAATATTATTACTATTATTTTCAAAGCCACACTTCCATGATTACAGTGATCAACTCAGGTGCTCTACAAAACTAAATCACATGCTTATAGGTAAAACACTCACCTTCCCTTTTCAATGTTACTGGATCAGTAAAGGTTTATTTTCTAGAACAGTTCCCCTGTCTCCAATATTCTATCATGCATAAAGCAAGCAGAAACATGTTATTTAAATGAAACATCAACAGATAAGCTCCAATTTCATTTTGCAAGCAAGGCCTTTCTCTCTTCAGTGCTAGTCTGAAAGAAGAGATAATTCCAGAGACCAAGTCCATTTAGGGATCCCTCACAGTGAGTATGTTAATGAAGAACATCAAACCAACGCCCCTTCGAGTGAAAGAGATTGCATTCTGCTCTTGCAGGGAAAGTTGCCCTCTTACTGTAAGGGGATGACTTCCAATGAATGGAAAGATGGAGCACATTGTGTGAAGAAAACTACAGGAAAAGCAACGACTTAGCTGAGCTACCAGAGCTGAACTACCAGAAGAAGGAAGGTAGAGGGACAAGCATTCCAATTGGCCATCCTCGAAAAGTTGGGAGAAGAGAGGCCACTGGATGGCTCCCAAGGAACTAAAGCAAATGAGAGAGAGAGAGAGAGAGAGAGAGAGAGAGAGAGAGAGAGAGAGAGAATTACAGATTTGCAGATCTGCATGTAAGTGACCTTAGAAGGGTTCAGGAATTTTCTTTGACATACCCTGAGGAAAGGAAAATAGGATTTTAGATTAGGTTTTATAAACTTCTACTCTGTAATAGACGGACAAGGTCAACACGTTTCAAAATTGTTTGGGTGAACTTTTCCCCATCTGGTTTGGGTTAGGGAGGTTATTGGCCTGGGAGTTTCAAACAAGGTGGAAACTCAAAGCCAATTTTATGGGTGTGAACTGAAACTGACAAAGAGCTATTTCAAACAGTCTGGTAGGAACGGGGAATACCTCCTAAAGGTCTGACATGCATGCACAGACATCAATATGTCACCATACTCCACGCAGGAATTGGGGGCTGAAACAGAGCCACTGGCAAGGAAAACAAACAGCTCCTATAAATGAGCATTTCTTTCTTAGGAAAAAATGTATATATATATATATGGTTCAGCACAAATAACGCCCCTTTTTATTACAAGATCATAAGCATGTAATTCTGTAACATAACAATATCACACTAAGCACACCATATAACATTTTAGGTGAAATGTTCAAATTAAAACGATAAATTATTACACCCATATTATTACCCGACCGACCACACTGAAGCAGGCGTTGCTCTTGCCAGACTAAATACACACACACACACACACACACACACACACACATATAAGATGTTGATTTTGCTTTGGAGTGGGTCTAATGATCCCTTACAAAGTATCAGTAGTCTAGAATATCTAATTATAAATAGGGCAGAAGTTAGATATTTAATATAATATCCAACTATTAAATAAATAAACTATTTAATCCATTAAATTTTCCGTGGGACAAAATGAGAGAGTTCTAATGAATACATGCTGATTTTTTGACTTTTTGTGAATGGCTTATTTTATCTTATTCATTTTTATATTATTGAATTTATTGAGGTGATGCTGGTTTCAAGTGTATAACTCAACAGAAAAATCATCTGCACATTGCCTGGTGCACCCATCGCCCCAAGCACAGCCTCTTTCCTTTCCTGTGCCCCCTGGCTTCCCACTTCCATCTACCCCACCCCTTTTCTCCCTGGCTATCACCCCCTATTGTCTGTGCTATGTATATATGTTTTTTGGTTAATCCCTTCAAAGGCTGATTTTTAAATTCAGTTATGTTTTCTATGTGCCAAAATTTGCTGATTTGCTTGATTATCTAAACAGATGAAACGGAGTACTGTTTTCTTTTCTGAAATAACTATTTCACCATTGGAAAACACTGACTTTTGTAATGTTTTGTATTTTACTAGTGTCTGAATTTAAAAAGAAATAATTAGTATAATCTTTGCTAATGCACAAACTTAAGGTTGAAGTAAAATGACATCAAGGTCAAGTGACCAAACCTTATGAGGCATGGAAGCCCTCTGAGGAAACTGCTGTCTATATTTTAATTTATGTAGAGTGGTATTTTTCCATTCCCATTCATTTCAAGCTCCATGACTAGACACAGCAGGTTAGAAGGAGTCTGAATAGCATTCCTGTATTTCTTTGATGATCTTTTCCCCTCCAGTTCTGCTTATAGAAGCATGTAATCTCTCAGTTAAAGGAAGTTTCATAAGTGGCTGGCTTATCACCTTAGCTTTTGATAAATCTCTTTAATGCCTCACAAAACTAAGCTCAAAATTCACTAAGA
>VMDR010030046.1:0-12527 GCA_007922815.1 Macrotus californicus
CGAACCTAAAAACAAAAACAAAAAGAAACTAAACAAACAACTAGAACAGGAACAGGAACAGAATCACAGAAATGGAGATCACATGGAGGGTTATCATTGGGGAAGGGAAAGAGGAGAGTGGGGGAAAAAGGTACAGGGAATAAGTGGCATAAATGGTAGGTACAAAATAGGCAGGGGAGGTTAGGAATAGTATGGGAAATGGAGAAGCCAAAGAACTTATATGTACAACCCATGGACATAGGGGTCATGTAGGAGGGTGGAGGTGTACATGGCAGAGGGGGATAAAGGGAAGAAAAAATTGGGACAATTGTAATAGCATAATCAATAAAGTATACTTATAGAAAGTAAAAAAATAAAATTAGATGAAAACTTCCTGAATAAAAGGGAGTCATGAAGGGTAATCATGTCTAGGCTGGTATCTTCCTTGACAGAGGTCAGTCTTTACCTTCAATGAGCCTGAAGGTTATCTTCAATGAGGTTATCTTTTAGCATCTAAGATAATAAACCTTTGGAATGTCAGCATAATCCCTTTTCTTCCAGACCTGTCAGGGCACAATCTCTCCTCAGAACAAAAGATCATGGAACTCCTCATTATTATCTTCTTGCCCAATACCATCTCTGTGTACTGTAGATGTTCATTATTAATTATTCTATACCAACCAGTGTAAAAGAAGTATGTATCTCCATTTACTCTTGATCAAATTTCAGAGATTCCCCTGCTTTGCTCACTCCCATCTCCCTCTAACCCCCTTATGTCTCCTTCTTTGATTGTAATGTATAAAGTAAGCTACAAAACTGCCATTCTCCAAAGCATTTTCTCAACCCATTGAGATTTTGTTTTCTGGCAATTGTCGTCAGTTTGGCTCATAAATTCATAAAAGTTCTGTACTGGTTTGGACATTTCTTATATCAATATGACCTTCACCACCTTTTCGCACTGTCCTCATCTAACCAGGCTAAGGAATAGATCCAAGAAAGATCAATTGGAACACAGATCTTTTATTGTTTAGAAGGTGAAATAGCACATTGGATAATACTGCAGAAGACCTATAAATATGTTTGTTAGTTTTACCCACAAAATCTGAAAAAAATAGTTGAAGCTGGAATAATCTCTAATTTTTCAATTAAACTTGAAGGGACTAGAAGTAACGTAACACTGGCAACTAATCTGCATTCCTACTAATTTAATTACCATAGTGGGTGAAGCTGCTTATCATGCCCATTGGGAACTGGGTTCTTCATTTTGAGAGCTGTTCCTTGTGACATCTTACCTATTATTTTTAGCTTTGTATTGAAGAGGAATATGATTAAAGGATAAAGCCAGAGAAAAAATAAAATTTATTTCCAGGATCAGCACATTGTTATTTTCAGCCTTCAGGAAAAACCAGTTAGGTTCCAGTTGATTTAGTTTCTCTGGGAGCTTATTTGAAATTCAGAAGCACAAAGGTACCTATTGTTATGTATGAAATTCATTTATTTTCTAAGTGATTACTATGACTCAGCACATTTCTTAAAAACACAGATAAAATAATCAGTTAAAATGTTGATACTGCTGTTGATCTGCTTGGCTACGGGTAGAACACCTGTCTTTTTGTCAGTGGTTGCAGCATCAGCCGGAGGCTTGCAGTGGTGGCTCTGGGGTCAGCCATTGATGAAAGTTGACCTTCACCCTATAATTTCACCACAATCATTTTTCATGTGTTGGTTTGCTGGGACCAGGGAACAGTTCTTTATCATGATCTCAAATGATTAAAGCACTTCTAATATTTGTCACATTTGCTGATGGTGCTATGTTGAGTATTCTTATTTACTTTCTCCTACATAAAACTCAACAACGTATTTCTCCATCCTTTCTCCTTGCACTTGCCGAAAGAAGTCACACAGAACTGTATCTAACATCATGGAATTCACCTACTGATCCCTGTTTAGGAAGTTAGTCTGAGAGGAAATAAAAGATCTAGCTGGGTGTGTGTGTGATTGCATATGTATTTGCATGCACTTCTATATTGTGTAGCAACCACCAAAAAATGAAATGATCGGCTCTTCTTGATAGCTGTGATCTCAAAGACTTTAGAAGGCCCACTATTTCAATAAAAATCTCTTTCTTTTAGATTTTCTTTGTTTTCAGAGAGAGGGTAAGGCAGAGAGAAAGAGAGGGAGAGAAACAGCAATGTGTGGTTGCCTCACACTCGCCACACACCCGGAACCTGGCCCGAAACCCAGGCTCGCAGCCTGATCAGGAATCGAACCGGCGACTCTTTGGTTTGCAAGTCGGCACTCAATCCACTGAGCCACACCGGCCAGGGCTCAATAAACATCCCTTATAGGAAGGAATAAAATTTCTTATATGATTCTAGATACAAAAGTTCTAGTTCCCTAGCAATAACTTTGAGGATTTGGAAGAGCCACCAAAATGGTTTTAGTTGTAGACTTTTCATCACCAAAAAATGAAACATATGAATTAGATAAAATTTCATCTATCTGTCAGTTCTACAAATGTGAATTAGAATCTAGAGAATACATTTGCTTATATTTTACCTTTTATTTAGTTTGCAATTCCTATCTTATTTTAAGTTCTCTAAGAGTACCAATAATGTGCTTGGGAGTTGTCAAAAATCTAGGATTTATGTAGAGCAGGTTCCAAATGATATTAAGACAAATACCTCTCCTATATATTTTATTATATACCGTGATCAAGTAGGATTTATTGCAGGGATGCAAAGATGGTACAATATTCCCAAATAGATAAACATAATACAGCCCTGACTGGTATGGCTCAGTGGATTGAGTGCCGACCTGTGAACCAAAGGGTTACAGGTTCAATTCCCAGTCAGGGCACATGCCTAGGTTGTTGTGGGCCAGGTCCCCAGTTGGGGGTGTGTGAGAGGCAACCACACATTGATGTTTCTCTCCCCCTCTTTCTCCCTCCTTTCCCTTCTCTCTACAAATAAATAAATGAAATCATTTTTTAAAAAATAAAAATGTTAAAAAAAAAAGTTTTCCTCCAAAATAAAATGAGAGAACCCCCATGGCAAGTGGCCACATGATGTTACCTGATTGGAAGCCTTGGTGACTTCATTCCATGAATATCCTCTACCTACAGCACACTGGTTGCATCAACCTCAGGAGTTCAGCTTCTTGGCTAGATTAATCTCTACTTCTCAGCCATTCTTGTGGATTGTGTAAGAGAGGGAAAAAAATCTTCCTAGGGTAGGGGTCTGGGAATTAGACTCACAAAAGACAAATTAACAGGAGAAAAGTTATACAAATTATATTTGTTAATATGTTCATTTTTCCCAAAAATGGAGGACTTCGTAGGAGACTCGGAGAAATAGTCCAGTTCAGGTGTTGAGGGCTTATATACCCTTTTAACAGAAGGCAATAAATTGTGGATAAGTGAGAAGACAAAGGTAATGAGGTTTTGGATTCCAGGGATGGTAAATTGTGGGTAAGTGTATGGGGAAACTAATAGAAGTTAAGGGTTATTCTCTAAGGTTTAATATATGCAAATGTGTCTTGACACCATCTTCATCTCTGGTGATAAAGACTGTCCTTCCCTTCCTGGTATGAGAGGGGGACACCTTCATAAGGGAATCTTATTTCCTGCTTTTAGAAAGGAGGAGCAGAGAGCTATTCCTGTGCCTACTGTTTCTTATTTGCCTTCAGCACAAAATCATCTTTATGCCAAAGTCGCATATTTTGTCAATGACATATTCTGATTCCCTTCAATTATGTAATATATGTGAAAACCAAGACTTCAATATTGATGTCTATTAGAACTTTTGGTGATGATGGAAATGTTCTCCATCTGTGCTGCCTAATATGGTAACCCCTAGCCACATGTGTCTACTGAATAAATGAAATGTGGCTAGTGCAACTGAGGGGATGAATTTTAAATTGTATTTAACTTAGCCCTGGCTGGTGTGACTCAGTGGATTAAGCGTCAATCTGTGGACCAAAATGTTGCTGTTTCTATTCCTGGTCAGGGCACATGCCTGGGTTGTGGGCCAGTTTCCCAGGTAGGGACATATGAGAAGCAACCAAGTGATACTTTTCTCACATATTCATGTTTCTCTCCCTCTCTTTCTCTCTTCCTTCCCCTCTCTCTAAAAATAAATAGGCATCAGGTCAAGATGATGGCATAGGCATACATGGCTCACCTTTTCATACAACCACATCAAAATCACAACTAAAATATAAAACAACTGCCCTACCTAGTGTGGCTCAGTGGATTGAGTTCTGGTCTGTGAACCCAAATTTCCCTAGTTCAATCCCCAATCAGGGCACATGTCTGGGTTGCAAGCCAGGTCCCTAGTTACGGGTGTGCAAAATGCAACTAATCAATGTGTCTCTTGCACATAGCTGTTTCTCTCCTTCTATTCCTCCCTTCCTTCCCTTCTCTCTAAAAATAAATTTTAAAATATTTTTTAAAATAAAATAACAACCATCACTCAGAACCATCAGAAATCAGGTTGAATGGAAGTCTGAGAACTATAGAATCAAAGAAACCACATCCATCCAGACTGGTAGGAGGGGCAAAAACATGGAGTGAGTTGGCCCCACACCCTCATTTGGTGGATAAAAGTTTGGGAGGGATATCTTGGGAGTGAGGAGTCTCAGCCCCACACCAGGCTCCCAAGCCCAGGGTTCCAGTGCCAGGAAGATAAGTCCCCAGAACTTCTGGCTACAAAAACCAGTGGGGTTTGAGTCGGTGGAAGAAAATTCTGGAGTCCCAAGCAGTTCCTCTTAAAGAGCCCACACATGGACCCACCTACTCAGACTCACTCTCTCTGAACTTAAGCACCGGGGCGGTAGCTTGAAAGGCACCAGTTGTGTACAGAGAGAAACAGAAGTGTCTGGCATCAAGGCCAGGAGAGGCAATTGTCCCTTTTCTAAATCCTCACCCACAGAGCCAGCAAGCTGGTGCCATATCTGAGACTCCATTAACCTGGCTAACACTGTTTAACCCACCTTGGACATCCTCAGAGACTCTCCCCACCCAACTTATAAACCCACCCAAGCTGCTTTTCCATATGAATGGCTGGTCTTGGCTCATGCTGCACAACTTCCTAAATCCTCTCAAACAAGCAACAGCTGGCTTCGTGAGTGCCAGACCAGCACTAGCAGCAGCCAGCTTAGATTCATAGAATGATTTCACCTGGGAACCTCCAAGCCCAACACAAGTGGCAGCCATCTAATTGCTTTATAGATCAAGCAGGATGGCCCCAGGCAAAACACAAGTAGGGGCTGACCTTGGCCTGCACTACCCAGGAAACCCCAGTGTCAGCACACCTAGTCAGAGCACCACTACCCTACCTCTGCACAGCTGATCCTCCACAGGGGGCAAAGGTTGGTGGTCAGTGGTCATAGCCAGTCCTTGCAGCTGACTGGCCTGAGTAAATCCCTCCTATTGATCTGCCAACAGCAATCAAGTCTCAACTATGAGAGGAGGGTGCACTCAGCCCATATGAAAGGCGTACCTTGAGTACCCACCTTGGGTGATAGCAGAGGCTGTGCCACTGGGCACTATAGGGTACCTACTACATTAGGCCACACTGCTAATACACGGAGTCAAAGCAGCTCTACCCAAAACATAGAAATGAATACAGGGAGGCTGTCAAAACAAGGAGACAAAGAAACATGGCCCAAATGAAAGAACAGATCAAAATTTCAGAAATAGAGCTAAATAAAATGGAGATAAGCAATCTATTGGATGCAGTGTTCAAAACACACATTATAAGAATGCTCAAAGAACTTAGTGAGACCCACAACAGCATACAAAAGATCCAATCAGAAATGCAGGATACACTAATTGAAATAAAGAACAATTTACAAGGAAACAACAGTAGAGTGGATGAAGCTGAGAATCAAATCAATGATTTGAAACATAAGGAAGTAAAAAACAACCATGCAGAACAACAAGAAAAAAGAATCCGAAACAATGAGGATAGTATAAGCAGACTCTAGGACAACTTCAGGAGGTCCAACATTGGCATCATAGGTATGCCAGAAGGAAAAGAGAAAGAGCAAGAAATTGGAAATCTATTTGAAAAAATAATGAAAGAAAACTTACCTAATTTGGTGAAGGAAAGAGACATGCAAGTCCAGGAAACACAGAGGGTTCCAAACAAGATGGATGCAAAGAGGCCCATGCCAGGACACATCAGAATTAAAATGCCAAAGGTTAAAGATAAAGGACCCTGGCTGGTATGATTCAGTGAATTGAGCTGTGGTCTGCACACCCAAATGTCGCTGGTTCAATGCCTACTCAAGACTCATACCTGGGTTGTGGGCAAGGTCCCCAGTGGGGGACACATGAGAGGCAACTGATCCAAATAAATCTCGCACATTGATGTTTCTCTCCCTATCTTTTCTCCCTCCTTTCTCCTCTCTCTAAAAGTAAATAAATAAAATCTTTTAAAAAATGATAAAGAATCTTTAAAGCAGCAAGAAAAAAAAACAGTTAGTGGCCTACGGGGGAATTCCCATAAGACTGTCAACTAATTTCTCAAAAGAAACTTTGCAGGCTTGGAGGGATTGGCAAGAAGTATTCAGTCATGAAAAGCAGGGGATCTACAGTCAAGATTGCTCTACCCAGCAAAGCTATCATTTAGAATCAAAGGGCAGTTAAAACAAGAAAAAACTACAGGAGTTCACCATCACCAAACCAGTATTATATGAAATGTTAAAGGAACTTATTTAAGAAAAAGAAGATAAAAACTATGAACAATAAAATGGCAATAAATACATATCTATCAACAATTGATTCTAAAAACAAACTAAGCAAACAAGAAGAACAGAGGCAGAATCATGGATACGGAGAATGTTCTGATGGTTGCAGATGAGAAGGGAATGTGGGGGAAAGGGTGAAAAGGTGAGGAGATTGAGAAGTACAAATAGGTGGTTACAGAATAGCCATGGGGATGTAAAGTACAGTATAGGAAATGGAGTAGCCAGAGAACTTACACGCATGACGCATGGACACAAACAATGGTGGGGGAATGCCTGAGGGATTGGGGAGTGCTGGGTGGAGGGGAGCAAAGGGGGAAAATTGGAACAACTGTAATAATATAATCAATAAAATATAATTAAAATTAAAAATAAATAAATAAATTTAACTTAAATTTAAACAGCACATGTGGCTATTGTCTCTCATACTAGATGGTAGTGCTCTAGACTTAGGAACCTAAGCAAACAGAAAATATTAGGTTAGCTTTGAGCACGAGAAATTTCACAGTGTGCTGTATCATGCACCATACCCAATACTCCAAGCCACCTTTCATTCTGGGACATTGCTTTTTAGTTTAATATTTACTTGGGGTGCCCTCTATTGTCTCTAGGAAGACTGTGTTTGAAAATGTCCTCGATGTCAGCAACTTTGGAGGACAATTGATTCTATAAACCCTGCTTCTTATCCTGGAATTAACCATTATTATCAGATTGTTCTGTAGTTAGGTCTGATCCTTACAATTTTATTTAAGCAGAACTTCTATTGAAAGTAAGTTAGAAATTAACCTAGAAGACAATTATAGAATTGTATCTTGGTAACGAGAGGAACAGAAATCTTTCTGGATTATTTATTCACCATGGTTTCGGCTCAATCTTTTCTTCCTTGTAGAGGTAATAATATCTTCAGGCATCGCTAAGAGCTGATGTCTAATATTCATATTTATATTCTGTGTTACAGTGAAAGCAGTCAGGAAAACCAGGACTAGATTTGTACAGGTCTGTGGCAGATGTGGGCAAAATGTCAGGTAGCCTTGGAAATGAGAACAAGGAATTTAAGTCTAACCCAGGAAGTGTGGACACCTAACAAAGAATCTTAAGGAGAGGATTAGAACCTGTGTTTGGTTTGTGAACATAACAGTTTTATGGGTCTGAGTTATTTCTCATCGTTAACTGAGGGGTAAGTAAAAGAAAGAGAGGCCCTGGCTGGTGAGGCTCAGCGGATTGAGTGCCAGCCTGTGAACCAGTGTTGCCAGTTCAATGCCCAGTCAGGGCACATGCCTGGGTTGCAGGCCAGGTTCCCAGTAGGGGGCACTGGAGAGGCAACCACACATTGATGTTTCCCCTCTCTAAAAATAAAAAAAATAAAATCTTTACAAAGAGAGAGAGAGAATCCAGGCTGGATTTTGTCTAGGGGATATGATACTATTAAACTCAAAACAGGCATAGTTTAAAAACTTACTTGGAGAGGAAAAATAATGCAGTCAAAATTTGTGGAGGAAAATCATTTGCTTACTGAGTAGGCAACATGAATCACTAAGAAAAATTGGAGCATCACAGGTTTGTTACCCTTCCTCAAGGAGACATGGAGAAGAACACTTAGAAAACATGAGTAATAAGGATGCAGCATGTGGGCTTAGATCATGAGTGAATGCTTCAGAAACACGGTTCGCCTTCAGCTCAAAAGGCCAAAGGAATGTAGGAGTGTTCATTAGAACAAGAAGCATTTGCAGCTTTGCATCTCTGGAAATTGAGACAGTCTAGGTCATAGACTTGGTACCTAATTAAGTTTCTAACATGGGCCACCATGATATGGTTATGGGTGTAGAATTAATTAGATGTTTTGTTGGCAGAGCAAATATGTCAGAGGCTACTTAATTCATTTAAATGAATATGTATTAATTCTTTATATGCATGAGGCACTGGCAATATTCCTGGCCTTGACTATGGTAGATGTTGTGGGCCCATGAAACACCGCAGGGTGCCCAGTGCTGTGTGTAGTAAGCTGTGGGAGTGCTGGGAAAGGAGGGAGAAAGACAGTGTTGGCAAACTGCACAAGAACAATCTCTTCCCCGTTTCTGGGTGACGTATACATGATTATGCACTGGACTCAGGAAGGCTGGCTCTCTCCTCAGGTCTGGAGGTTTAGCCAAGCTGATCTAACCTAACCACTGTGGTCCCATTTCTCTTGATTTTTATGCATGACTAATGCAATTCTGGTCACTAAACTGTGAGGGAGGATTTTAGGAGTGGGTTCTGAGCTCTGAGAGAGACGTAAGTGGACACAGTCCACTCTGTAATGATACCTCGGCCGGGGGAAACCATCTCGGGAACCTGAAGGCATCTGAGTCTTCAGTGATGCTGAGTTAGCCAGCATGGGACTGCCTTGTGAGGTGATCAACTGTCTGGTTTGCCCAGGACTTTTCCAGTTATAACACTAAAATTCCCTACTATACATGAGACACTGTACTGAGGATTTTACATATATTATTTTCTTTTCTCCTTGTGATGATTTTTTTCTTAAACTTTTTATTTTGAAATAATTATAGATTCACATGTAGTTGTAAGAAATAATACAGAGAGATTCCACATATTCTTTACGCAGTTTTTCTCAGTGGTAACATCTTGCAGGACTATAGTACAATATCACACCCTCTCGTGTGCTGACATCAGTACAGTCAAATATAGAACATTCCATCACCACAAGGATCCCTGCGTTGCCCTTTTATCGACATACCCTCTTCCCTCTCACCCACACCTCCTTCTTAACCCTTGGCTGCCTCTGATCTTTTCTCTATTGCTCTGATTTTGTCATTTCAAGAATATTATATAAATAGAATCTACTGTATGTAACTTTGGGGATCGACTTTTTTTTCACTCAGTATAATTTTCTGGAGATTGGTCCATGTTGCCTTTTTTTGGTGCTGAGTAGTACTCTGTAGTATGGATGTTTAACAAACCAAGATTTGTTTAACCATTTGCTCACTGAAGGACATTCGGGCCATTTCTAGTTTTTGGCTACTAGGATTAAAGCTGATATGAACATTCGTGTACAATTTATCACATGAACGCTAGTTTTCACTTCTCTGGGACGGATGACCAAGAGTGTGGTTGCTGGGTCGTACGATAGTTGCATGTGTAGGTGGGTTTCTTCTTTGTTTGTTTGTTTTCATGAAACTGCCATACTGTTTTCCAAAGTGGCCGTACTGGCCAGTCTGCCTTCTCTTACCTTCCAGAGTCTTACGTTGTTTTATATATAATACCTGAGGGTTTTAGTTGTACCTAATGGTACCTACCTCTCCACCTTCTGCCAGTTACTTTCTGAGATAGAAAGTATTGCTGTGTATGTTAGCTTCCCAGGGCTGTTGTTACCACTAATTACCACAAACTCAGTGGCTGAAAACAACAGAAATTACTGTCTCACAGCTCTTACATCTTGGGTCTGGAAGTCTGAAATCAGGGTCGGCAGGTGTCACCACTCTCTCTCTCTCTCTGGAACCTGTAGAGATATCCTTCCTTGCATCTCCCTAGCTTCTCATGGTTGCTGGCAATCCTTGCTATTTCTTAGCTTGCAGCTGCATCACTAATTTCTCCCTTCATTGTCACATGGCATTCTCCCTGTGTGTCTGTGTATTCAGATGGCCTGTTCTTATAAAGGCAACAGTCATATTGGGTTAGGAGCCCATCCTACTCCAGTATGGTCTCATCTTAACTTCACTAATTACGTCACAATGACCCTGTTTCCAAATGAGCTCACATCTGAGGTACTAAGAGTTAGGTCTTTAACATACCTGCTTTTGAGGGAGAAAGGAGATTGGAAGAGAACATAACACCATGTTACTGATGAAGAAAACCAGGCCTAGGCAATAAAGAGAGGCATAGCTGGGATCTGAATGGGATTTACCTCATCTCACTGGTTAATTCACAACCCTTAACCTCTCTGGAGCTTACCTACCGCAGACAAATAACAAATAATATATTAATCCATAAAGAAAAGGAGGTCTCAGAAGCTAGCCAATGGATCAGTATTGCAGGTCGATTTGTCTTTGGTTGACTCCACTTTTTCTTTGTTTGTTTGTTTGTTTAAATAACAGAAATTTACTGTTTCATAGTCTGAAGACCAGAAGTCTGAGATAGAGGTGTCATCAGGGCTGGTTCCTTCTGCAGCCAGTGAGTGTGAATCTGCTCCATCCTCTCTCCTTGTTTCTGGTGGTTGTTGGCAATCTTTGGCATTTCTTAGCTTATAGGATCACCCCGATCTCTGTCCTCATCTTCATATGGTGTTGCCTGTATGTGCCTGTATGTGCATGTATGTCCAAATTTCCCCTTCTTGTAAGAACACTAGTCATATTTATTTAGGGGCCCACGCTGTGACTTTATCTTAACTAATTATGTCTACAACCACCCTATTTTCCAAGGAAGGCCACATTCCGAAATTCTGGGGCTAAGACATCCACGTGTGTGTTGTGAGTAAACAGCTCATTCCCTAACACTATTTCACCAGTGATTCCAGAGAAAGAGAAAGAGAGAGAAAATCTAGTGATGTTTACATTTTTTGAAATAAAAACAAAAATTTATTGGGGTGACATTAGTTAGTATGATTATATTTCAAGCACACAATTCTATAATACATCACCTGTATGTTGCATTGTGTATTCACCACCCCAAGTCAAGTCTCCTTTTGTCCATATATTTGACCCCTTTACCCTCTTTTACCTCCTCCTCACCACCCTTTCCCTCTGGTAACCTGACTTCACTTTTGGACAGTGTCCAAACTTGCTCTGTAGCTGCTTTCAAAGAGTTAGTACACAGGTTTCACTAGGGGAAGTATTCCATTTACTATCTAAGCATCTGCTTTCTACAGCATTCTAGGGATTCTGAGAATAGGCCTGGAAATCAGTAAGTCAGACGGAGATGTGGTGTAGAGTATTGCTTTCAACCACAAGGCTGGCTGGTCTTAAAGAAAGTGTGGCGAATATTGCCCTATTACTAACACTCATGTAAGTGAAAAAACATGCCCGGAACTTAGATATTCGCAAATAGGGGCTTCTGTTCCTATGTAGTGAAGGGAGGAACAGATCTGATATGTCCATAAAAATACAGCTTTGATCTGATACTTCCCTCCCAGACATCAGGCTCCTGGGTCAGCCCATACTCCTCTCATTTTGGCTCAGTGTTCATCTTTAGGCTTCCAAAATATAATTGAATACATACTGGAGTTTTCTTTTGCTGGTCTTTCCATTATTGCCTAGATCTCTGAGAAGATTCTGTTCAGGCCCAGAAATGTGTTGCTGGCTTCTTGTCTTACGGCTGTGGTCTGAGGGGTCCTTCCTGTCCCAGCTACTTCTCTACAGATTTTCTACAAAATATTGTTTTCTGCAGTCTGTGACGTGTATCTCCCTGAAGTTAGAAGCTCTATTAACCATGGGCTCACTTGGAACTCTTTTGAAAAATGTTATATTTTTTTTAACTTTCCTTTCTTTAAATCTTACTTTTAATAATATTTAGAAGCAACAATCTATTTATTTTTTAGTAAGAAGGTGGCAGTTATCATTTAACCAAATGCAGAACCACATCCATTGGTGTTTTGCTTTGCAGTGTTTTAAAAATAGTTGATGTTTTAAACTATAAGCATATATGTATGAATGGATGTATGTATGTATTTTTTTTTTGATGTTAGTAAAATATTTACTTGAATTCAGACCGTATTCAGATGACATTGGTTTTCCTTGTTTTTGTATGTATATAGTTTTCTGAAATTTGACCTCATGCATCTCTCTTTTTTTTTAAATTTTATTTTT
>VMDR010030047.1:0-12516 GCA_007922815.1 Macrotus californicus
AAATTCAGCACAATTCCAGGCAGCTTTTTTGTAGACACTGACAAGCTGATTCTAAAATTCAAAAAAATATCCCAGGAGGATTAGTTACAGATACAGACATTTGCTTCTAAGTTGTATAAGGAAATTCATAAAGAACTTACACAACTCAACACTGAAAAACCGAACAATTTAAAAATGGGCAAAGGACCTGAACAGACACTTCCCAAACAGGACATCCAGATGGCCAACAGACATATAAAAAATGCACAATGTCACAAATCATGAGAGTGATGCAAATTAAAATCACAATGAGCCCTGATCAAGTGTGGCCCAGTTGGTTAGGCGCCATCCCACGAAGGGAAAGGTTATTGGTTTGATTCCCCATCGAGGCACATGCTTGGGGTGCGGGTTTTGTTACCGGTAAGGACGCATAGGAGAGGCAACCAATCAATGTTTCTCTTTCACATCAATGTACTACTCCCTCCCTAAAAATAAATATTTTTATCTCACACTTGTCAGAATGGCTGTTGTCAATAAACCAACAAACAAGTATTGGCAAAGATACTGGTGGGAATGCAGATTGGTGTAGCCACTGTGGAAAACAGTATGGAGTTACATCAAAAAATTAATGCATCTGCCTTATGACCCAGTGATTCCACTTCTGGGAACATATCCAAAGAAACCTGAAAAACCAATTTGAAAGAATATATGTACCTCTGTGTTCACTGTAGCATTATTTACAGTAGCCAAGATTTGGAAGCAGCCCAAGAGCCCATCAGGAAATGAGATAAAGAAGTGTGAAGTGTGGTACATTTACACAATGGAATACTGTTTGCCTGTTAAAAAAAAAAAAGGGAACTCTTACCCTTTGCAACAGCAAGGATGGACCTAGAAAACATTATGCTAAGTGAAATAAGGCAGTCAGAGAGAGACAAGTACCATATGATTTCACTTATATGTGGAATCCAATGAACAAAATTAACAAAATAGAAACAGACTCAGATACAGAGAATAGATGGACAGCTGTCAGAGGGGAAGGGGGCAGGGCAGCTGGGTGAAATAGGTGTAGAGATTAAGCAAAACAAACATACAACAACCTCACAGACTCAGATAACAGCATGGTGGTTACCAGAGGGAAAGGGGGTGGAGGAAAGTAGAAGAGAGTAAAAGGGAGATAAATGGTGATGGAAGGGGACCTGACTTAGGGTGGTGAACACACAACAGAATTGCATGCTTAAAACCTACATACTTTTATTAACCAATGTAACCCCAATAAATTCAATAAAAAATAAAAAACAAAGAAGTATACAGAAAAGCAAAGAAAGGATAACCAAAATAATTTGAAAAAGAGCAAAATTGGAAGACTTGCATTACTCAATTTTAAGAATGATTCTAAAGCTACAGTAATCGAGATAGTGCTAATATTGGAGGAAGGCTACGCACGCAAATCTGTGCAACAGAATAGAGTCCAGAAATAGACCCACAAAAATATGGTGAACTAATTTTGGACAAACGTTCAAAAGTAATTCAATACAAAAGATAGTCTTTTCAACAAAAGGGATTGGAACAACTGGACATACATTTACTCCCCCAATTGAACTATTCCTTACTCTTCATACAAAAATTAATTCAAAAGGGATCATAGATCTAAATGTAAAATATAAAACTATAACAAGATGACAGGAAATAGTCATTATGGATTAGGTGAAGAGTTCTTAGATTTGACACCAAAAGCATGAACCATTAAAAAAATAAATTGGACTAGATCAAAATGGAAAACTTTTTCTCTGAGAAGAACACAATTAAAGAAATGGAAAAAGAAAAAAGGCCTAGGTCAGGAAAATATATTTACAAATCATTTATCAAATAAATGACTTCAATCAAGAATATATAAAAAACTATCAAAACTCAACAGTAAGAAAACAACTCAATTTTTAAAATGAACAAAACATTTGCACAGACTTTTCACCCACAGCCACCTATGAAGGGCAAGGAAGTATATGGAAAGAAGCTCAACGTCACTACAAGTTAAGAGAAGTTCAGATTCAAACCATGGTAAGCTACCACTCTACACCTATTGGAAGGAGCAAGATAAAATACCACCACATGCTGGTGACTGTGCAGTGTGACTGGAACTTTAATCCACACCAGCGGGAATGCAAATGGCACAGCCAGTCCCAAACAGTTTAGCAGTTTCTTATAAAGTTGGAGCATCCACTTACCATATAACCCAATGATCCCACTCCTATGTATTTACCCTAAAGAAATGTACTTTGGCCGGCCAAGATGGAGGCATAGGTAGACACACTGCGCCTCCTTGCACAAACAAAAGGACAACAACAAATTTAAAAACAAAAAGCAACCAGAACTGACAGAAAATCAAACTGTATGGAAGTCTGACAACCAAGGACTTAAAGAAGAAACATTCATCCAGACCAGTAGGAGGGGTGGAGATGGGCAGCTGGGTGGAGAGGACTTGTGGCAAGGTGGTGAGTGGAGGATGAGGGAGGGAAAGGCGGTGGCTGGCAGGCAAAGTAGCGGTTGGCGACACGGCAAGGCAGCAGACTGCAGACTGGGCAGTCCCACATTCACATGCAGATAAACGGAGGAACAACTAGGAAACAAGACAGACCCCGCAACCCAGAGTTGCAACCCAGAGTTCCAGTTCGGGGAAATAAAACCTCAAACCTCTGATTGAAAACACCTGTGGGGGTTGAGGCAGCAGCAGGAGAAACTGCCTCACTGGAGAGTTCGTTGGAGAGATGCACAGGGTCCTGGAACATACACAAACCCACCTACCCAGGAATCAGCATCAGAAGGACCCAATTTGATTGTGGGTAGTGGAGGAAGTGACTGAAAACCACAAGACAGAGCAAGTGGCATTGTTCCCTCTCAGACCCCTCCCCCACAAACAGTGTCACAACGCAGCCACGTGGATTGTTCTGCCCTGGTGAACACCTAAGGCTCTGCCCCTTACTATGTAACAGGTGCTCCAGGACAAAAAAAAAAAAAGGCCCAAATGAAAGAACAGATCAAAGCTCTAGAAAAAATACAACTAAGCTATGAAGAGATAGCCAACCTATCAGATGCACAGTTCAAAACACTGGTAATCGGGATGCTCACAGAATTGGTTGAATATGGTAGCAGATTAGATGAAAAAATGAAGGCTATACTAAGTGAAATCAGGAAAATGTACAGGGAACCAACAGTGATGGGAAGGAAACCGGGACTCAATGGTGTGGACCAGAAGGAAGAAACAAACATTCAGCCAGAACACAATGAAGAAACAAGAATTCAAAAAAATGAGGAGAGGCTTAGGAACCTCCAGGATGTCTTTAAACGTTCTAACATCTGAATCATAGGGGTACCAGAAGGAGAAGAGGAACAGAATGAAATTGAAAACTTACTTGAACAATAATGAAGGAGAACTTCCCCAATCTGGCAAAGGAAATAAGACTTCCAGGGAGTCCAGGAAGCTCAGAGAGTCCCAAAGAAGCTGGACCCAAGGGAGCACACACCAAGGCACATCATAATTACATTACCGAAGATTAAAGATAAGGAGAGAATCTTAAAAGCAGCAAGAGAAAAGGAGACAGTAACCTACAAAGGAGTACCCATAAGACTATTGGCTGATTTCTCAAAAGAAAACTTGCAGGCAAGAAGGGGCTGGAAAGAAGTATTCAAATAGTGAAAGACAAGGACCTACATCCAAGATTGCTCTATACTGCAAAGCTATCATTTAGAATGGAAGGGCAGATAAAGTGCTTCCCAGATAGGGTGAAGTTCAAGGAATTCATCATCATCAAGCCCTTATTATATGAAATGTTAAAGGGACTTATCTAAGAAAAAGAAAATAAAAAATATGAACAGTAAAATGACAACAAACTCATAGTTATTAATAACCGAACCTAAAACAAAAACAAAAACAAACTAAGCAAACTAAACAAACAAACTAAGGGGAGTGGGTGAGGAGAGAGGGGGAAAAGGTACAGAGAATCAGTAGCATAAATGGTAGGTAGAAGATAGACAGGGGGAGGTTAAGAATAGTATAGGAAATGTAGAAGTCAAAGAACTTACAATATGACCCATGGACATGAACTAAAGGGGGAGAATGTGGGTGGGAAGGGGTGTGCAGGGCAGAGGGGAATAAAGGGCGGAAAATGGGACAACTGTAATAGAATAACCAATAAAATATATTTAAGAAAATTTTTAAAAATGGGGAAAAAAAGAAATGTACTTTGTGTTCACAACAACCTTTACACATAATGTTTACTGAGGTTTTATAAATGCCAAAAGTTGAAGATAGGATACCAATATGGATGACTCTTAAAGGTATTCTGCTGATTGAATGAAAGAGGCTAGTTTTAAAAGTGTACATACTGCATAATTCTATTTATATTACATTCTGGAAGAGGCAGAATTATAGGTAGGGACAGAACAGGTATAGTTACCAGGGGTTAGGGGTAGGAGGAGATTATGACTACAAAAGGGCAGATCAGGAGGGAGCTTTTGTTAGGTGATAGAACTCTTCTGTATCCTGATTGTGGTGGTGGCTATATGAATCTATAACTCATATTAAAACTCAGAACTACTCACCAAAATAAAGTCAGTTTCACTGTATGCAAATTAAAAATTAAACAGGTATGTTCACAATGCAAATACTATTATACACCCACTAGGATTGCTAAAATTAAAAAGCCCAACAATGCCCAGTGTTCTTGAGAATGCAGACTGCATATATAGCTGAGCAGTGGAAAATGGTGCAGCCACTTTAAAGAACTTGTTTAGCAGTTTCTTACAAAGTCAACCAGGCACTTATCCTATGAACAAGCCATTTTATTTCTAAGTATTTCTCTAAGACAAATGGAAACATGTCTGCAAAAACTTACATACCACTGTCCATAGAAGCTTTATTCACAATAGCCAAAGCTGAAAACAGCCCCTATGTCCATCTCTCGGCAAATGGGTAAGCAAATAGAGATGTCCATAAAATGTACTACTACTTAACAATAAAAAGGAATGAATTGCTGGTATGTGCAATAACAGAAACATGTGGAGCCAGATACAAAAGACTGATATTTATATGAGTTTCAAGTATGGACCATACTTATCCCATGAACAGAAAGTGTAACAGTGGTTGTCTGTGGGTGGAAGGTGGTAAGGACTGCTAGTAAGGGGACATGAAGGAATTTTCTGGGCCATGGAAATGTTCTGTTATATCTTGATTGATGTGTTGACTACATGGGTGTATACCTTTGTCAAAAGTTGTCAAATTGTACCCTTAATATCTGTGTATTTCACTGTAATTTTTACTTCAACAAATTATATAGGTTTTGAGAGCATTCTGGGAGAGAGAAGTCCAGGGAATGAATGTATTTATACTTTAAAAAGGCTTTCTGCTTGAATTTGTCACACCAAATCAAAAATTCTATCACTTAACATGATGGGGCAGCCTCCAGAGCACAGACCTGCTTGTGTTGCTGTAAGCCTCCTGCGATAGGTATGTTTCCTCTATTCTTACACAGTCTTAAAATCAGCCCGAATTCGGTGGTCATATTCCTCTGGACCTACAGAAGAGTGAGCAGCCGCCTCCTACTCCTAACTACCAGTTGAAGGACTTTAACTACTCATTTCTCACTTCCTCTGGGAACTTATAGAGTGCTTTGATTTTGAATGGCAATAAAAAAGTCAATTTGGAAATTAAATGTGAGAGTCCTTTGCTCTTAATAGTTATTCCTGAACTTGTGGATAAGGTCAGGGTGGGGGGGAAGGGGTGTATAGTATTACCCAAAGAACTAGAGTAGTAATACCCCATCTCCCCTACACTTTGTTTAGTTTGAGCACATCTCTGGATTGTCTATAGAACCTCAAAGTATCTAGAGAGGAAAATATGCCATCAGTGACTTTAGTCATAGTGCTTCTATTAAGGATAGAAGACTACCGTTCTATAGTTGTTCATCACTTCAGTTTACTAACTTACACTATTTACCATCGCCTTCCTTCCAACAAAGAGATGAAACAGGCAGATAGGCCTGGCTATTTCCACTTGCAGAGGCAGCTGACCCAGAGAGATCACATGGCAAGTAAGCATGGAGCTCCCAACTCCTAATCCTAGGTTCCTCTCGAAATAAATTGTTTCAATAATACTTTATCCAATACTATGTTTTTAAGTGTTAAAAACCCTCCCTCTTGAATTTATAAAACTTCCCTCCACTCCTAGTTGTAAAGTTAATTTTTACCAATAAAGACCAATGTAGCTCCTTCCTAGGGTCTCTTGCCACTCTCTGCTCACTGTCCCATCCCTAAGCCGGTCTCCATCAGCAGGGACATTATGGCCCAGAGCTTCTGAGGCTCCCAAAAAGACCACTGTCCTAGGACTAGCTGTCAGCTCTGGCCTTCAGGACCCATCTTGGGTAAAATGACACCGATATGTTCATGTCATAGGTACTCAACTGATCTGGTAGCTGTCTAACAGAATTGCTCACCACATGCTCAAAGAAGGTGCAGTTGCCCTGATAGAATGGGACTGGCCAACTGCCCCATGTTTTTGTGAATCAGATTTCAGTTCTGTGGTTTCTGTCCCACAGAAGCCTCCTGAGATATAAGGAAGTGTGATCCTTATAGGAAACTCAGAGCCGAAACCAGAAAGTCTGTGCTACTACTTACTGTTCACAGTAGCAGCTGTTCAAATATATGACATGTTAAAAGGCAAATACAGTCCCATCCTGAACAGCACTGAAGGATAAGCTCTGTGTAATTTCACTCTCCCTAGTAAGATAGTTGATTCATAATTAGGAAATAAAGTTTCAGTAGTCGTCAACAGTTTAGAAGGTTGTATGATTGGCCTTAGGACAGCACAAATAGCTGTACTGAGTTCTCAGACCGTATCATTCATCTGTCAGGTTAGGAAACTATTATGGCAATCAGTTATAAGCATAAAACATTAAATGCTGGGTATTAACCAAGAAAAGTATTTTACCTCAGTTGTCATTTTAACTGGCTGAATACAGAATATAATATTTAAAAACAATATTCAGAAATATTAAAAATTATGTTATTTTATAAGATATACAGAGAGCTATTGGTGAGAACATTCCTTAACCATCTAGCCAGTCTTTACTGAGTCTCTACTATGTGTCCAGGACCAAACGTTAATATGGGGCTTTCAAAACTTATTTGACAAAACAAAATCAAAGGGCGACAGACTGAAAACAAGGTGACAACTTACTTGGGCTGTAAGCAGTGCAGATATGCCCTGAGAGGGTCTTTAATTTGCCCTAATGGGTAACGTGGCCATTTTTACGTGACACTGCAGCCAAAAATAATGAAATATAAGGGTGCCTTTCCTGCCACCACTCCCTCTCCTTTTGTCCACAAATCCCAACACACAGACACACACATACACAGCACAGTCATACGTAAAGAAAAGAAAGCCCCTTTTATTATTTGTTTTCCTCAGTGTTACTTTGAAGCCTCAAAGCACTAAGCTTACAAAGTTTCAGGCCACCTGGCACTTCCCAGAAATGGGTTCAGCAACTACTGGGTCTCTACTGGGGCCTTGAACTGCAATCTATTCTGTGTAGCTCATTTTGGAGCTCTGGTGAGTGAGCTGGGAAAGGCCTCTCTCTCCTGTCTCTCCCTCTCTCTCACACACACACACACACACAGCCATGACTTGAAGATGAGTTGGGCCTAAATCCACACAAAGCTCTAGAAAAAAGAAAGAAAAGGAAAGAGAAGAGAAAAGAAAAGAAAAAAAGAAAAGAAAAATCTAAATCTGCTCTGAAAATACACAGGCACTAAATCTCTGAAAGTCTATCTTAAATCCCAGGTTAACAGAAATGGTTATCACTGCTGTCCTCCTTTATATCGTGTTCTAACCCTTTAAATAGGTTTTCTAGTGTTTTATATCTCAAGTTACGGCTTCAAATGGACCCGAGCCCTGAATTACTGTGAATCTGTGTATCATAAACACCATGGTGTAGTCTTTTAAAAAATGTCTTGTGTATGTGTTTCAAATTTCAGTGTACATGAATTTAATAAAAATTGCTAATTCTTTAAAAAATGTAACCGACTTCATTAAAAAAATAACAGTTCTAATAGTATGTCATTATTTGTTCTCTAATAACAGATAGTAAGAGTGTATTTTCTTCTGGGGGAGGGTTCATGAAAACTGGACATTAAGCAGAGGTTTCTGAATTGGTAATACTGAGAATCCATGATTTGGACTATAAATTTAAAACAGGGTCAAATGACACCCGTTAAGCTGTTTGATACCCGGCAAACAGAAATAAACTCAATTTAAATTTAATACTGTCACCAAAAGTAAAAGCTAGAAAATAATGGAATATTCGGTTGGCCAAAAAGTCTGTTTAGTTTTCTATAAAATAAAAGACATTTTTAATTTTCATCAGTAACTTTATTGATTTGATATTTTGCGTATGTTGGTTACCTCCTGCTATTGGCTTCTAGCGGATAGAGGCCAGGGTGCTGCTAAACATCTTCCAATGCATCAGACAGCCCCACAGTGAAGAATTATTTGGCCAAAATATCAACAGTACCAAGAAACCTCACAGACCACTTTTGACACATTTGATTAGTCAGAGCACCTGCTCCATACACTGCACAAATCTTTTTGCTTTTCTGTTGCATTTTTACCTTTCTTGAAATGATAAAGTGTGATATGCTGAAAACATTGCATATTCCATCTTCAATATTAAAATGGCTGCACAAAAATTCACCAATTTTGACAAGTTTTTTAAAAATGCACACTGATATGACAGCTGTCACAATACAGTCTCACAAAATTGTTTCAAATGAAGTTTTAAAGACAGCGCTAGTAAAGCCATCATACAAAAAGAAAATGAACGAAGCTTTTGGACAGCCCAGCATGGTTTTGGTTAGTTGAAGGTCCCCTAAAAAGCACCACTGCACAGTCTTTGGAACCCAGGCACACAGCTGTCCCATCCGCAGGCACACGGAACAAGGTGGGGCGCAGCCGCACACCAATGGGGCAGCCACAGGAGGAACTGATGAGGTCACACACGGGCCCAGATTTTCCCAAGGAAGAGGCAGAGAAAATAACATCAAGTGAAAGGACAATGTTGGAGAGTCGTAATTAACCTGAATAGCACTGTGTGGAATAAATTCATCTGTAAACCAGGAATCTACCTCCGATGTTCATCACAAAAATTTAAGTGAGCTTCTATGTGTAACACATCTGGGACTGCCTCAGGACATGGAAGGCGTTCGGTATTACTTCCTTTCCTTCTCATAGACTGTCCCCTACTAACATCAACTCATTAATTATTTTAAGTGCTTTAGTTATAATATTTTAAAATTATAATTAAGGAAAGAATTATAATCTAAGAATTCTGATGGTCACTTAGACTCAGGTGATGGATCTACGTGAGGTGCCAGTGCTTCTTTTCATTTACCAGGCCGCCCAGGTAGAGAAGAGAAACAAGCAGGCATTTCCCTCAGCTGTTCTGGGCTTTACTCTGGGTACATGCCTGGCTTCACCTGACCACTCCTATCTATGACCATGAGTACTGGACTTCAGTCTGCAGCAGTTCCTCCAGCACTGTAACACAAATCTTTGCAGGAAAATGAAGAGCAGCTTCTGACCACCTAGTTGAAAAAACCCCCGAAACAACTAGTTGAAGAAAACCTGATCTAAATCACTATTGAGATTATGAAACATTTAAACTTTATATTCTATACTCATTTCTTAGTCATTTCGCATCCTAGCTAAATGACACAATAGTGCTCGTGACACATGAATTAGGCTCTGTAAAATTCTGCAGCCAGTTCCTTACGCAACTGTTGTTAAATGGAGAATGGGGGCAGGGGGAGAGTGGGTAACTATGTCACAATATTGTCTTTAGTTTGTTACAACTGGACTATTCTTTAGATCATGTAGCTGAAACCAGGAATCTGAGCTTGAATCAGAGCATGGAATCAAAACTAATGCAACAGTGAGCGCTCCGTTCTCAACTCGCTGCAATCTGGAAATCAGGATCCAGTCATCCTTATTTACTAAGACAATTACTTATTCCATAGGCTCCTGTATCATAAAATGCTTTCTCATTCAAAATGGTTTCTTATAACTTCCCACCTTCTCTTTAGTATTACTTCACACAGATTTGTTCCTTTAAAAGTTTACCTATTCTTACGTGTCCACCTCACGTACATTTCCCGTGTAAAGGCCTTCTAACTACGTACTCCCTTGGGTTTCCACAATATATTTATCTCATCATTGTACTTCTGTTCTGCCTTGTTTACAAGTCTGTGCCCACACCAGGCAGACCTGAAGGCTAAAACATGGTTATACCACTTCATTCTTTCCCCAAAAAAGATGGGTAGTAAATAATTGTTATTCATCTTTGTAATCTCACTTCTGTATCAATGAAGGGCCTCAGTAAATGTTAACTGATTTAAATAATTTGTTTAGACAATGTAAAAGAAGACAATGTTTAGACAATGTATATTATTACAGAGAGCAATAGAGTGCATGTGGACAGCCCTGAGTTACAAATGATAACCAAGAGTTGAATTTTCAGAGTAAATAATGTTTCTATTGAGCACATATCTCATCTCCATTCTCCCCTTGCCTCTTTCCCGGCTGTCTCATAATTATTTTGTACAATAGAAGGAATTATTTCCCCTCACTTTACAACATACATGGATGTATAACTGCACTTCAGCAGGTTAAATGTCAGGCCTGGGAACGTGTGGCCGCGATGAGATTGTAGGAGGGACCCACTGCACAGCCTGCTGCGGAACCCACACCTTTTGATGCTTGTTTCAGGGATCTTGCCGCTCTGTCACATTACCTCCATTTCAGGTTTCATGACACATGCTAATTCAAATAAACTGCCTAATTATGGAACAATATATTTTATAAACCCATTCTTGGAGAGAATTATCTTAAAGGGAAGGGGCTGCAATGGCCGCTCTCAAACACAGGTGTTAAGGGTAAAGGTCGGTTCAGCAGGAGCAGGATGGTCCATGGGAAGAGCCATAACCAAATGTCCCACTCTCAGAAATCTGTCCCAAAGGAACGGTCAACTGAAGACACAAATGCCTATATAGAAATTTTCACAAAAGTCTTATAATTAAAAAAATTGGAAATAAATGTCCAACAATAAGATTTGTCATAATGTCTATATCCTGGAATATTATGGAACTTAAATGACTGTGGAAGATCACCTCTAAACTGGCCTCCATGGTCCCTGCCTCCTGGAGTCCCCATCCCTTGTTTAATCCCTTCTCCTAAGTGTGGGACTAATGACTCATTTCTAACAACGGAGGACAGCAAAAGTGATGGGGGGCCACTTCCAAGGTTAGGTGTTAAGGAGACTGTGACTTCCGTCTTGCACCCCTTCTCTCACTCTGATCGACACCAACCACTGTGCTGTGAGCAGCCTCACGGAGAAGCCCATGAGGCGAGGAACCCAGGGGATCTCTGCACAACAGGGCCCCACAGCCCCACTGACAACTGACTGAGAGGCACAGGCACTCAGCTAAGCTGTACCTAGATTCTTGATTCACAGAACCTCTGAAATTAATATGTTTGTTATTTTAATCCACCAAGTTTTAGGATAGCTCATAATATAAAAATAAGTAATGACTTAAAAAATATTTAGAGCCTGGCTGGGTAGCCCAGTTGGTTACAGCATCATCCCATACCCCAAGGCTGTGGGTTCCATCCCTGGTTGGAGTGCATTCAAGAATCAACCAGTGAATGGATAAGGGAGTGGAACAACAAATCAATGTTTCTCTCTCTCTCTCTCACCTCGCCTCTCTCTCTCACCTCGCCTCTCTCTCTCCCTCTCCCTTCTTCTCTCCCTCTAAAAGCAATTTAAAAAATTTAGTAACATGAGGAAATGCTCATATGTTAATTTTAAGTTACTAGTCAAATGGTTTATTTACCCATACTAAAACAAACAAAAACTCAGGCTTTTAGTAACAACAATATATATTTTTAAAAGCCAAACTGGTAATTTGATGCAACACATTAGCTACCCCAAACCCAGATTTAATGCTGATATGAGACTCTACCATTTTGTGAGGAGAGAGAACAGCACTGGACTCACATCAAAATCCAGGTAAGAATGCTCAGTCAGCAAGTTAACCAGTCAGCAGGACTCTAGTTCACCCACGTTAAAAGCAAAAAGAAGCTGTCAGGCTGAGGTAGCTGTGAGGGTCACACTAACACAGGATTCTGACGGCCAGAACCAAGATCGGGTCTGCAAGGGGACATGGACAGTGGCCTCTGTGACACTGGTTCCAAAAGGCCAGGGCTTACTAATGGGGCAGAATACTAAGAGGCTGAGCAACCCCGCTATCTCCCCTGAACTCAATATTTATCATCTGTGATTTACATATTCACTTTGAGGGCAGCGTTTCTATAGCAGTGTGGTGTGCTTTTTATTAATCCTAACACTATGTATAGGAAGAAGGGAAAAGTTGTTTTAGAGTTTAGGATTTGGTAAAATGATTTTTCGTCAAGGCATTTCTCATTTTTCTGAGTGT
>VMDR010030048.1:0-12529 GCA_007922815.1 Macrotus californicus
GAGCATGATCTAAGGTAGAGTACCATTCTAATTATCAGTTCTGAAGTCAAACTTTAGTGTTTTTTGAAAGCTTAATAAGTGGTTCAAACTTTGAAATACTTCCAGCATTTTTAAAATTCAAAAGATACATACATGTGAAAATTGGACCAATTAGTTGGACTCCATGGGTCCTGTCTTGCAGGTTCACCAGCTGTGGCAACGCTGACTATATATTTGTTTCAAATATTCATCAGTTTAGTCTTCTGAAGCAGTTCAAGCTGGCTCTGTAGTCTCCCTTCTGATACTCAGTAGGAAATGTATTATTATAGACTGAGTGACTTCTTCAAAAATGTTGTTAGCTGTCTCACTCTCTCCATAAATCTCTTAAAAACTTAGAAACACATTTCATGGCATAAGACTCACCCTGCATGTACTCTAGTTCAACATAACCTCTATGTCTTACACGAAGTACATGACCAGTAAGTATTTGGGTCATGATGACAAATAACATACACGGGAACACTAATGGTGATGAGTTCTGACAAAGAATAAGAATGTTAAATAGATTCCAATGAATAAGTAATTTATAATAAACTGTAAGGGTTGCAAATTCACATTTATAAAAATAGCTCTACAGAAGAAAAACATTGTCCTAATTTTTGTTTCAAACATGCACTTCACTACAGTGGGAAAAAGTTAACCGTGGCCAATTCCAGAGTTCTCTACCTAAGATAGGTATCAAAATTCGGGGAATAAAATGATGGTGGCTCAACAAAATTCCATGAGATTAGAATGAAAAGGAGATGTTGACTGTCATGCAAAGATCTAGGGAGAGGTCAGTGGTCCCATCTGAACCCTGAATTTGATTCCTCAATATCATGTTGAGTTATCCTTTGGGCCTTTACACCCGGTCTCTTCAAGTCTTGGTGGCATCTTTGCTTCCTCTGGGTTTTATTTGGGGACACAAGAATCATTTCACCATTTTCATGTGTTGTTAGTGAATCAGGCTGAGTCTACCTAGATACACTACCCAACTACACCCCCTTTGGAGACTATTTTCAGGAAAGGTATACAGGCTTTCTTTGACCTTGGGTCTCATACACTAAGCTCCAATGACACTGTCTTCTTGGGGGAGCAGTTTTGAGAAACTCTTTTTTGGGGACCCATATTCATCTCTATTGTCATGAATCCCTCCTCTATCTCTTTTCCTCCCTGTCTTTCCCACCCCGTGCCTACAAATCTTTTAAAAAATACATACCTCCTCATTCAAATATGTTGTCTTTGCTTTCTGATTCCTCTAAGGAATTTGTTATTTCCAACACAAAACTCAGAAAAATATTAATATTCTTACTTTCTGTGACTTGTGTTCTTTGCAGCCTTCCTTTGAGAAAATAAGCAGAAAATAGCCTAGCAGCTTTAATGGGGGGCTGGGGGTGACGTTGGGAGGGTGAGGAATGTAAATTGCAGAGATTAATGCTTAGAAATATTAATCTCTGCACAATTGCTAAAACTGAGCATTTTGGTACACTGATGCCATGGGAAGAAAACATCTCAACTTTCTATTTGACTGTGAAAGATGGGTTATTGAATCCTTTTATTATGAGTAGACTTTATGGATCATGTACATTTATGTTCACAACACTAGAGCAATAAAAAACTTTTTATGGGATCGGAATCTCTTCTAAGACACATCTAGAATTCTTTTCTTAATACAATAAATTATATGCTGTTCAAATAGGGAGTATAGAATATATTTAATCTCATCTGTTTCCACCATAAATTCAAATGAATGATCAGATATATTTTAAAAAGACAAACTAAAATGTCATAGAAAAGAAATGGTTCTGCCTAATTTTTATATTAGCCTATTTTTTACCTTATAATGATGAAAAGGTCACATGTAACACGTACAAGGGTCACCAAACTTGCTCTGTAGGTTATAATGCCCCAATAGCCTTGGAAACGAGAGGCTGGTGGCTCCTGGGGTTTTTGGAACTCCTTATGCAGGGTCTCTTTAGCTACAAAGGCTTTCAAGGGCCCGTCTGGAAACAAACCCAAGGACAGACCCTTTCAAGATAAACCTTCTCTTCTCTTCCAGGGCTAGTCTTTACATGAATAAGTACTGAGGGTTCACTGTAGAGTAAAGAGGGGCCTGATGTCTAAGTCCTGGTCTCCATGAAATGAGTAGACGCGATCGTTGAAGACTGAGCCCCCGGTGATGGTATTTTGTTATTAGAAGAATGCTGAATGGCTTAGAACTGCTATTCAGTACATGTCACTTTGAAAGATTCCGAAAACGATGTGTAAAACCAGCCTTGGATGTCCAAATGTACTTTTATAAGTAGATCATAACTGGGGATAAATTACCAAGTGTGTCCCTTCGGCTATGAACCCACACAAGCTCTTCCCTTTAGTGGCCAGCGGGGGCAGCAGACCACAGAGACAAGCTTTACCATGCACAAAGTATACTTAGTTTGTTTTGCATACTTAGTTTGCTTGATTGAACTAATTCTCATTTTTTTAAAAAGATTTTATTTATTTATTTTTAAAGGGGAAGGAAAGGAGAAAGATAGGGAGAGAAATATCAATGTGTGATTGCCTCTTGCATGCCACCTACTGGGGACCTGGCCCACAATCCAGGCATGTGCCCTGATTGGAAATCCAACTGGCAACCCTTTGGTTCGTACCCGGTGCTCAATCCACTGAGCTACACCAGCCAGGGTTCATTGGGCTAATTCTTATATGGCATGCTAGAAATAATTGGGGCAAGGACACATGGAAGTCTGAGGGGAAGAATGGCAGGAAGAGTAGAACATGAAGGCTTTGAATGCCAACCTAATACTTCTTAGCTTTATTCAAACAGTCATTGCAGGTTTATAAATAGGGGAATAACATGATTACTTATGAATTGTGTATAATAAGATTTGCATTTTAGGAGAATTATTTTGAAAACAGTATGAAGACTCCCCTACTCTGAAGGAGTCAAAATAGCAAGTATTTCATGTTTATCTTTTCTAGGTCTTATGCTAGGTGTTTTACTTACTTAACCACTTTAATAATTATTATCCTAGGCAGAGGAAAATTAAATCACCTGAAGTCATACAAAAAGGAAGTGACACCTGTTTTTATCTTTTGTGTATATTAATATCTCTTGCTGAAGTCTCAAGGAATAATTAGCAGGATACTTTAGTCATCATAATGAGAACTGATAAAGTCCTGAACTGAGATATAGAGCTAAGTACAGATTGTTAAAAAATAGAATTAACTGAACTTGGTACATAACTGAATGTATTTAAGTGTCTAGAGTCACTTCAAGGTTTGTGAATGGGAAAAATGGGTAGATATCACTGTTAGGATCTGAGATAAGAATTGTGAATTATGAACAAACATTTGTATATGTGTATGTGTGTGAGAGTGCATGCATGCATGAGAGTCAAGGAATTATAATTCCTGTGGGTCATATAAGTGGAGATATATACTAAAATGTTAATAAAGTGGACCCAGAGGCCAGATAATTATTTTGGGCTGGAGAGAGTAATTTGTAATGAATAAATATGTAAGTGACAGTTGGAAGAATATATCATGCATGCAATTGTCCAAGAAGTGAGTGGAGAGAGATGAAACATGGTAGACAAGAACTTTTAAGGCAGAGATTCTTTCCTGTGTATAAAAATTCCACTTAGGTGGCCCAGCAAACACAGATTTCTACAGTCTATGTCCAGGGATTCTGGCTCGCACCCAGGGGATTCTCATGCAAGGGGATAACACTTTGAGGAATATTTATTTAGAGAATAAACAGTTGGAGTCTGAGAAAGAGGGGTGACTCAAGCTATAGGAAAAGCAAGAGGGAAGGATCAGTTTCAGAGGTCAGGAGAGGAGAGGCTGTAGAGGAGTAAGGCATCATCATCAATATTAACAATTTCAGAAAGTATTAAACTCTTGGGACTATGGGTAACTTATTTCCCCTGGATGTTGCTGGCTGTTGGTAAGTTTTCTAAATTGTGGCATACTCCAGCCCCATTTCCTTCCAGGGTGACCTGCTCCCCTCCGGCCTTGCCCCCACCCCTGGTTCTTTCAATGCAACGCTGCTGCCATCCTTCGCGATTTCTGGACGCTAACATCCCAACTGAGAAAAACAAATTTGCTTTTAGCAAAACTCAGACTGAATGTTGTCCAATAGAGAGGTAAAGGAGGACTCACCATTAACATCACACCATTAGGTTTCATCTCTGCGAGATAGGGGGATTTCCTTCAGCAGTAAAACGCAGCAGGAATACTGGAAACAACATGTTTCAGACATCACATGTGCTACTTGAATCCAGGACGTTACTTCAACCTCAAAATATTTGTTTTGGCTTCCAGTGTGAGGGTGCGGCATTTTTCTGCATGTAATCATTCTCCAGCCCACCTCCCTCCCCATCACCAGCCTGTGGAAGTCAACCCAGAGGTGTCAGGATTGCTGAAGTGGTCAGCAAGCAAACAGTAAGTGCTATTCCTAAATCTCTAAGTCAAGCCGGAGGCAAATTCACACGGAACACCAAAGAATGAATTTTATTTTAAATCGAAATAGGGATTAGGAGATATAGCTTGGGATTTGGGGATGAGTAAGTGTAGGATTCAGTTAAGAGGCTTCACCTTTGCAAACGATAGAAGGCAAACAGCCCCGTGACCGACCTATAGATCTGTGCTGTCCGTGGCAAGCTAATGTGACAGAACTGAACGGAAACCGCTTCAGCAGGCCCTGTCCAACTCGACCAAGATGTTTAATTCAGAACACAGGCTAGTCAGCTTTGGGTTCAGAAACTAGAGATACTTTTTCATAGATTTTCAATTATTTTTGCATAAAACTGTTTGGTAATTCTAATCATCATCTTTGCCTAAACCAATAGCTTTGACAAAAGCTCTGAGGTTTAGAATCCTTTTAATATGCTTCTTCAACTTTTGCTAGTGTAAGATGAGTACTGATAAAAATAGCACATCCAAAAACATCTTGATGTAATTTAAAATTTAATTCTATCATTTTTTTAAAAAATAATATGTATAATCACCTTGATGCAGAAAATTGGAAGTGGCCAATTTATTGTAGGCAATCTGTTCAAAATAGCTGCAAGGGTATATTTAGAAAACAAATGAGAGAGAAATCTGACCTATGCCTATGTGAGCACAGAGAACCCTCGGTCCACACGGAGGACTGCTTAGCACCAGCCTCCATTTCTTGGTCGTTACCTCCCCGTGTCCCCTCCTCCAGTTCCTCCAAAGGATCATTAGGGCAAACACTAATAAATTTCTACTCCCATCCTTTTTGCTTTGGACAATTTTTATGTTTAAAGCATGCAACCTCCCTTCTTTCAGTGACCTGATATCTTATACTAAACATCTCTTCTTTGAATAAGTGTCCATTGTGGAAATAACCACTATATAATTAAAAATCTTTATGTTCCAATTAGCAAGTGTTTCATGTTAGCATTATACTTCTAGTATGTTAAGGAGCAAAAACAAACAAACAAACAAACAAACCCAACCCGACAACATATGGATCTCTAAGAAGCAGGGAGAGAATAAATAGATGAGCTCTGGGTTACAAAATAGTGCAGTGACAGCTGCTTTGGACGCATAAATGAGGTGTTTGAAAAGGGCATGAATAGGACAGCAGAAAAAATACCTGGCTTAGCAACACACCTGTTTTTTTTTCATCTTGTTATAGATTCTTGTGAGATGGATTTCTTCCATTACGTCTCATTTCGCCTCTTTCTCTCCCTCCCATTGAGCTTTCTAACATAAAACTAAACACCAACATCAAAGGAATTTGAGACTTTGGAGATGTTTGGTATAAAGTGAGCAAGGAGAGCATGTCTGCTAAAGGTGTAATTCTAAAGGTGTAATTCTTATCTACAGTGGTTAATGGAACAAAAGGCTCAGAGTGATTAGGCTGATACAGGTCATTTACCTGTTTAAAAATTATATACATAAAAAGTACAAAATAGTTATGAAGCATAGCTACATATGCTTTTGAGAACTGGAGTTTTATGTCTAATTTCTGGATAATATTCTTTGCTTTCTCCCTCTTTGCATACATCATTAGAGTCATGAATTAGATGAAAAAAATTAACACACCAGCTTTGAAAGTACTTTTTTTTTTTTGCAGAAAAGTTGAATTTCAAGGTACCTTCCCAATCTAGGACTCGTAGGAGTGGAGGACCCTTTCTTTAGTGTCTACTCAAGTTTGCCTGTTTGTTTTTAGATTTATCTTTTTACACATCTAAGGGAGTAGGTAGCTATGGAGTCCCTGAATCCAAAAGACGTTGGCTTACGGATGGACGGATGGAATCCAGCAGGCAAACCTCACCCTAGGTGAGATGAAACAGGTTTATGGTCAGATAGAAATACAAGGTCACTGTGACTTAAAATGTCAACACAGCATGCATCCCTCAAGTGCTATACCAAAGGAACCCTGAAAGCCAACAGGGTCGGGAAAGTAAGGGTTATTTTTCAATAGCCAATTGACAATGAGATCTCTTATTTCTCTGTAGGAGAAAAACTTCTGACAATGTTGTTTATAATTAGCTTACTTATTTTCACATGCTTGAGAATGAAAAAAATTATACATTGCTAAAACCAAAGGAAGTAAAAAATGTTTTGTTGCATGTTTTCTAATGGGAGTCATTAGAATCCGAATACTGAGTGATAGCGTTCGTACAAAGTGTATTCAATTCAAAAGCCAATGTGCATCCTAGGCTTTCCATGTGATCCTATGAAAAACCTTGAGAATTATATTCTTCTTTATTTTATTTCAGTTGCTATGTGATAGCTTCATACCTTAAAAATGAAATTTCCAGAATACACACAAAGAGATTTTTAAAGCCATGCTTTTCAATCTTTTGGGGGTCATATACCCTCACAGTTATTGTTTGTGTGCTTTAGTAGAGAATTTATTTATTTAACAGGCTTTTTTTTAGCCCTAGGCAATATATCAGATATCTTTATATCAGGTGTACATAGAGATATTGCCACGTGTCCCAAGAGACTTTTAGTTTAGTGAGAGAAACAGATAAATAAATAAATAATTGTAATATAGTATGATAAATGATACACACAGCAATAGAAAACACAAAGATGATGGTAGTATATAAAGACCAGGATGTAAGCCAGATTTGCTCTTCGACAAAGGAGTTCTAGGAATATGATTATATGCCCAAAAGACAAACCCATCTATTCAGGCAAAGAGAGGGAATATGTTCCAAGTATAGAAAATAGCAAGTGAAAGTCTTAGAAATAAGAAAGACTCCAAGAAGATGTGATTAGTTAAGAATGGCAGAAACATAAGGAGCAAGGGAGAAGAGGTGAGAAATGAGACAAGGAAAGGTAAGCAGAGGCTAAACCCAGAAAAGTCCTGAAGATAATTGTAAGGAGCTCCTTAGAGCAGTGAACCTCCACTTTTGAGTGAAGTGACTTTGAAGTGAAATGGTTGTAGATACAGAAATCAAAGTCATTTCAAATTAAAAAGTCCAAAGGAATACCCCATCCCATCCCACAAACTGATCGATGATCATGAAGTTTTCTACATCTTAGTGAACGGCAATTCCATTCTTCTATTTGCCTGGGTGTCATCTTTGTCTCTTTTCCTCACAGCCCAATCCAATGGCAGGAAATCTTGGCTCAACCTTCAAAATCTATCCAGAATCCAATCTCATTTTTCTGAACCTCTATTAGTTATACCTCTAGTCCTTTCCTCAGTCGTTTCTTACCCAGACACTGTAAAGGATTCTGACTTCCTCCAACCATATTTTCCACTCTCCATCACCACTCTGACCTTGTGTCGCTCGATTCACCTCAATCTTCATTTTTTATTTATTTATTTTTGCTAAGATACTATATCAGTTCTGGTGAGAGATTTGTTAACTATGGATTTGCCTAGCTCTTTCTTTAGTTCTGTTTTTGCTTTATAAATCTTGAGGACATGCTATTAGGTACATATATATTTAGAATTGTAATATTTTACTAGTGCATTACCACTGTGAACTATCTCTATTTCTAGTATGGCTTTTTCACTTCAGTCTACCTCATCTGTCATTAATATAGCTATATCAACTTCCTTTTGGGTAGTCCTTTTATGTGTTTTTTTTTTTCCTGACAGGATATTTCAATAGAAGTTTCAATAGAAGTTTTAATAAAGGAAACTGGTTACATAAGTTTGCAGAGTTAAAGTGCAGAAAAAGGAACATTCATTGAGGTAACCCAGAGATGATAACTGTAGGAAGTAGCTACTATTCTTAGCCTGCAGAAACAAAAGAGAAAAATTGAAGGGAAAGAAGGACCCTGTAGAGTTGGTGTTAAGATCCTGAGAGAACAGGGTGCTACTCAAGGCAGGGAAGAGTTGCTCAGTGGAACTCTTGCTCAGACCTCTAGGGAGCCAGGTCTACCCAGCTCCTGCCTGTGCCCTTGAGGGGTCAGTCATGATGAGGCTGGTTCTGGGAGAGTCAGTGGAAACTGATAACTTTGCTCTGCAACTTATGGGACCATGTAAAACTGATTACTGCTACAAATGGGAATAAGGAAAGTAAGCCCCCTTTCCCTTCCTCTGGCCTTCCCAATTGTCTCTTGTGACCCTTCCTAGAAAAATGAACAGAAACACAGGTGGCAGTCTGGAAATGTAGTTTGTAGGACTCAGCCCCAGGATCACAGAATGGAATACAAAGGGGTTTTTTAGAAATGAGAGATGATAAATAACTAGCAAATATGACATACATTTTTCTCCCTTTACTTCAAACTCTCTACATTCTTTTAAAAAAAATATTTATTTATTTATTTTTAGAGAGGGGGGAAAGGAGGGAGAAAGAGAGGGAGAGAAAGCTCAAGTATGAGGTTGCCTCTCACAGTCCCCCAACTGGAGTCCTGGCCCACAACCCAGGCATGTGCCCTGACTGGGAATCGAACTGGCGACCTTTGGTTCATAGGCCAGTGCTCAATCTACTGAGCCACACCGGCCAGGGCTCAAACTTTCTATATTCTTATACTGTAGAAGTACTTATCTTAAGCATCATATGGTTTCATTTTAAAAAATTGAGTTTCACTGTCTGTTTTTACATTACATTATACATTAATCATTATACATTTAATCTGTATACATATTTCTATCACATTAATTGCTAACATATTTGGCATTAGATGACTATTTTGCTATTTACTATTTATTCAACCTGTTCTCTAACTTAATCTCTCCTTTATTAACTTTTTTCTGAGTTAATTTTTTTATTATTACATTTTTCTCCTTTAAAAAGCTTGGTAATTTCACATCACTATTCTTTAAATGGCTAGTCACTGGATTACAACACGAATATATTTTATATGAAAGTCTACTACAAATTAATCCTTTTTCCTTTTCCCAACTCATAGGCTGGGCATTGAGCCGCTCCTACAGTAGCACTAGCTCTGAAGCCCAGTTGTCATGCCCATGTTCTCTGTGTCTATTGAAGGCTCCGCTCTGTTTCTCTCAGAAATCTCTTCCTGCATAGGCATAAGCTCCTAAGGGAAAAGCGGGCCCTGATTTTTTTTTTAATTCTGCTTTTCTACTTCTCAGCAGGAGGACTGCTCTGAATTACTTAATCTATCACAATAGAAAATAGAACCTTTTACAGTCTGTTCTCCCTAGAGAATAATGCAAGTCAGATAATGTTCTTCAGCTCAGAATCTTCTGATGGATTCTTATTTTATTCAGAGTAACTGCCAGAATTCTCTTGGATCCTCCCCCTCACCCATTTCCTTTCTGACTTCAATTCTCTCTCCTACGCTCTTCATTTTTCAACTGCCCTGGTTTCCTTGCTGTTTCTCAAACTTGACAGACTGGTGCCTGGTTCAGGCCATTTGTATTTTCTGTTCCTTTTGCCTGGAACAGGAGACTTTTCCGTTAGATATCTGCTGGGCTTGCTCCTCCCCATCCTCACATATTTGCTGGATTGCTTTCTCAGGGAGGTCTGATCCAATGCCCCTCGTTAAAAATTGAACTCCTTAGATACCATTCATCCTGATTTATTTTTCTCCTTAGAAATTATTACCTTTACTTTTTTTTGATTTGTTATTATTTTTAATCTGTTTTCTTCCATTAGAACATAAGTTCTAGTATGATGATGATTCTTTAAAAAAAATGTTCCCCATGTATCTTCACCATGTAGAATAGTGTCTGGCACACAGTGGGACAAGAGCACTGGATTTAAATTTGAGAAATAGTGAGCAAGATTGATTTGTTGGATAGTGATGATTAGAGGACTAGAATAATGATCAGATTTCTGGCCAGGGGCACCTGCTATTCTTCTGAACAAGCAGGCTCCTTATTTACCAGATGCAATTTGCTGTCTTTTTCCTCCCTGACTCCATTATGCTGTGCTAATGTGTCATTCACCCCAAAGGCAATAACTATATTAATGATATTCTCCACGATTCTGTCAGTGTTATCAAAGGCTAACGTACATTTCATGGGCGATGTCCCCTGTATCTATCTACTGCATACGGGCAGAGTTTTCTAAGTGTCAACTGAATGGCAGAAACGAAAAATGCTTCTGCTGTTGAATGGAGGGAGAGGCTTCCATGATTCGAGAGTTTGAGAAAAGCTGTAGAGTGAAATAATCTTTCATATGTTTACTAATATTTGTATGAGATGTAGCTCTTTGAAAAGATTGGTCTTTAAGGTCAGACAGGGTATGGGAATGAGCATAAATAGGAGTAGAAATGGCATCAGTGGAATGGATTTTGGAAAAATGTGGAACAGTTGGAATGGGGCATGCAGGATGAGCATAGATGTAGAAGTAAAGACCTTTAAAGTTGTTTTGGAAAAAGACAAGTGTATTCCTTTAAAGTGAACACAATTTACAATTGAGCAGAATGGTTATTTGAAAGTAATGGAAGATAGAGAACAAGTGCTAGACAGACAGATGGTTGATTCAGCCTGTTTCAATGCCCAGGCATTTTTGAAAAATAAAAGGTATATTATTTGATATAATTTTCTTCACTTTCTTATGTTTAAATTTTGAATAGATCCAGCATGTATTATATTCTTTACATTAGATTAATCAGTCATGTTTTAATAAGCAGCAACTGAGATTTCTATTGGGATAAGCAATGCAGTTTTTGTGCTTTGGAGATTTTTTTCTCTATTTTCATCTGTGAGAAAGGAAACCAAACAGGGAATATACATCCTTGAAAAATGCAGGCTTGCAGATCGGGTACACTCACTAAACTGGCCCTGGCCAACTTCTCCTTCTGGGTTCCTGGAGTTTGGGCTGTGTCTTCACTTGAGCTCTCTTGGGCAACTTGATGTGGCACAAGAATTTCCTAGAACTAACTATGCCACAGAAATGTCAACAATTCCGAGCAAGTCACTGAATCTTGTTAAGCCTCATATGAAGTACCCATGTATTAAACAAGATGCTCTTTATGTCCCCCTTTAACTCTAACATTATCTGCTTCTACAGAAGCCTTTCTCTGGAACCTGTGTCTCATCTGGTCTTTGGCTGGCTGCATCAAAGGATGACTAGACACAGAGCCAAGGCTAGCTCACTACTAGCACAGTGTTTATCAGAGGTTGTATTTACTAAAACAAATAAACAATAAAATTGATGCATTTGTATTCAGTCCTGAGAAGAATGACTCAGTAAGAATTTGGATCCTATAAAATGCCAACACGGTTCCTCTTCAAGTGGGTGGATCTTTAAGAATATTCTTCCAGAACATTAGGGAGGGTGAAGAACCTAGCTGAGGCTTGTCTTAGAGGGCAGGGAGTAGAGACGTGTCTACCTTGTAGAAACGTGTGCCTGAATTTAGCTCCTGCAGTGATCCTGGCATCTGTAAATGCATACTCTTTACCTTCAAGCTGTTACAGATTTTACTGCAGACTGTTATTTATATGAAATGACAGAGACAGACTCAGCAGGAATGAAGTCTTTAATAAATTTATCATTTTATTGAGTGTCTCAGACTATAGTTGCTAGTTATATCACAAAGTTCAGTAATATATTTTTAGGTCATTGGTTTGTATGAGGATCTAATTTATTTATCAATAGAGAGTAATTTATGTTTATGGGTTTGTTTATATACATGAAGGAGCTTGGTGAAGTGGAAAGAATATGGACTTTTCACACAGGCCGACTTAGGTTCAAATTTCAGCTCTACCATTTCTTAAATGTATGACCTGGAAATAGTTGAATAACTACCCCAAAACTTGTTTTCCTGTTCTAAAAATGAGTATAATAAAACGTAACTCAAAGTTGCTGTGTGGACAAATAATACAATACAACTCAAGTTCATAGCATAGTTCCTGACACTTAGTAGATTCTAAAAAAAATGTTAAATTAGTTCCCTTCTGCTTGTGTTCATTCCTCAACCCCTTTAGCTCCTAAACACTGAAATATAATATATGAGAGTAGTAGCATGTATGAATAATCAAAACAAAATCTTTCCCTTCAAGTAGCTCTCGCTTGACTGGGCTAGAATAAAACAAAGGTGCCATTTCTGCATAGGTGACAAGTGTCTTTTCTAAGTGTGTATGTGTGTGTTTAGT
>VMDR010030049.1:0-12519 GCA_007922815.1 Macrotus californicus
CTCTGCACGTGTGTATGATATCTAAAACTTAATACAAAAATATGTTTCACCCTCAACAAGATTACCCCTCTCGGTACCTTGTACATAATAAATCCTAATTTGTTACATGAATGAGTGAATGAATACGAAACACAAAAGCAATTTCAAATGATACTGAATTTCAACTGAATTTTAAAATGATTCAGATTTACATACCAGACTATAAGTATTAAAACTAATTTAAGTCAGACAGTTCTTATTACCCAGATAACCTTAATAAGAGCAGCTATTTCTATTTTAATCATATTCGTGGAAATATTTCTAAGGCAGAAAAAGTGGGGAACAACCTTGATTTGTCACTTTTAATGTTTAGTTAGACATAGAATGTGTGGATTTCCATTTATCCTCCTGTCCTAGGCCCCCAAAATGTTTAGGGGTGGGTCTGAAGATCTGTTAATACAAACTACCAGAATAATAAACACCCACATTTGCATCTCAGCAAAGATGCCTGTCCCACCACCATTTCAACCTTCCTAGAGAAGGTCAACTAGCATCCATACACATGGGCCTGAGTCCTTCATTAATGTTTGCATGATGAATAGACATAAAGGGTACTATAAAAAGGCAAAAGCACAAAAACTGAAATTCAAATTGACACACAGAGGCAGGTTTCAAGTACTTTCCTCTGAAAATAAGGCTTTAGACTCAAAATAATCACAACAGACAAGAGTGATTTCTAAAACATTTCATCTGCTGAGTCAATATCTAATATTTTCAAAACATGTGCCAATTAACATCCAACATTATTATGTTTTAAGCCTGAGAAAATCAGACCTGTGGCTTAGAAAACTAATCATTATAACACATGCATATCAGGAGTTACATGCCAGGCAACAGTTCAGTGTTTTATATTTCCTAACTCATTTAGTATATGGATGCTTGTCTATTTCTCTCTCTCTCTCCAAACACACACACACACACACACACTCACACATACACATTCAGACTGATGACAGTTAATTTATACAAACCCAGAGATAATCATCTCAGCACTACTGACATATTTTGGGTCAGATCACTCTTTGTTTCAGGGGGCTGTCTTCTGCATTGTAGGACATTTAGCAGCATCTAGGCCTCTGTACAATAGATAGAGGTAGAAACTCCTAATTGTGAACAACCAAAAATGTGGCCAGACATTGCCTAATGTCCCCACAATAGGAGGGGAGTGCAAAATTTCTCCCAGTTAAGAAGTACTGATATATACTTACTCATTCTATATATGTATATACATGTAGGTAGGCAGGGGTATGTGCATGTGTATACATTTCTATTATACATTCCAGGGAGAAAGAGATGGGAAGAAGTGATATATAAATGTATACATAAAAATGTATAGAGAGCCCTGGCTGGTGTGGCTCAGGGAACTGAGTGTTGACCTGCGAACCACAGGGTCACTGGTTCAATTCCCAGTCGCGGCACATGCCTGGGTTGCAGGCCAGGTCCCCAGTAGGGGGAGTACAAGAGGCAACCACACGTTGATGTTTCTCTCCCTCTCTTCTCCTTCCTTTCCCCTCTCTCTAAAAATAAAATCTTTTTAAAAATGTACAGATAGACAAATACATAAAATCCCAAGAGACAGGTACTATTATTAACATACATTTTACAAATGAGTAGACTGAGGCCCAGGGACGTTGAGTAACTTGCCTGTTTTATACAGCTTAGCATATAACAGATCCAGAATTTACTCAGAAACCATGCTCTTAAATACTGATCTATACTATATGGCATAAACTACGCAAGGAATAAATAATTTAAAAGTCTGAATAGAGTCCACTCCTCTCTTTCTTGGGAGAAAACGTGGTACAAACGATCAGTACTGATCATGAGAAGCGATCTGCAAGTCAGACAATTTGCTTGACTATAAAAGTATTAGTTGATTCACAAATGTCAAGATGACTGTTTTTATAACAGTCAATAGCATTTACTCAGCATAAGCTAGTGCTGTCATGCTTGAGAAATTGTTTGGGGAGGTAAAATTTAAGGACTTCCTGAGATGTATTCTAGGTCACAATGTCATACTGTCAATACTGTTAAATGGGTAATAATCTCACGATACAGAGATATAATCACACACACATTAGTAAACACAGGACTTCACACACACACACAAAACACAGCATCACACACTACGTAACATTAAACAAAGTGTCCCACACAGCACATGAATATATATACACATTTATATGCGTACTCATATACACACATATACAAGTTTGCAGAATTTTTCCTGTTTGGAGAGGACAATGACAGTAGTTGGAGATTTTCCTGAATGCAGGCAATTTTCAAATAATTTATTAAGAGCTTTGACTGCTTCTAGGATTGTATCACAAGCAGCTCTCCTGGTTGACCTAAACACATGTGTTCTGATATATATATGTATGTATATATATATATATATATATATATATATATATATATATATATATATATATATATATATATATATATATATATATCCCCTGCTTGTGGTAAATAATATCAAGACAAGATTAGCAATGTCATCATGATGGCATTATTTCAAAATGTAAACTTGACAAGCAGTGCACAGCTCTTTAGGAAACAATAGTCAGTATCTGGAGCCCAGAACACCAAAAACACACCGAAATTTTAAGGGAAATGATCTAATGCCATGCCAAATCACTCAACATGCTGTTCACAGTGATCTACTGGAGCACCTCATCTCCAGCCAGTACAACCCTGCTGTGCTTTCCCTCAATTACTTTAGGCATAGCCTTAGATTTCAGCAATATGATAGCTGGGAACCTGAGCTCCAGCCACAGCTGCCTGCGGCTACATCCCTTTATTAATTCATCCCGGAGGTGGGATTAAGCAGAGAAGATGGTGCTGCGTCCTCCCTGGCAAAGGCTGGTCAAGTACAGGCACTCCCCTCACAGAGATAGCTTGTCCCACCATTCAAAGAGAGCTGTCCGCCTGCTGCCTGAACTGCAGTGAGCCTTATTAAGGCCTGCAAAACCCCTTGGAGGAGCAACCATTTTTAAGTGCAATTTTATTACAGAAAGGCCTGAGTCTGCCATTGTCTCTTCACAAATGTCTGATAATCCTCTCCTGTCACAGACTGAAGGAGCTGCTATTTTACGTCTGCCTTTTGGAGCAAACCTCAGGAGAATAGTCAGCTCTCAATGGGCCACAACAGCAGCGCTATTCCAAGACCTCACTACATTTTAAAGGTGTTTTTTCTCCACACAGGTGTATAAATCACCACGGAGAATCTTTTCTGAAGTATCACTGGTCTGAAGGATTCCTAGATAACTCCAACTGGGCTGGCATCACTGTGAGGGCTTCGCACACCCGCCCAGACAGTGAACTTGAGCGACCCTTTCCGAGTTACGTGTAATAACGAAGGTGAAGAACATTTTCAAAGATTTTAAGGCATTGTTATAAAACCCATTTAACATAAGTGAATGTATCTTCACATCTTAACAAGTATTGCTTCCAATAACTTCTATTTCAGTGCAGCTGAAATAGTACAACAAAGCAAACGTGTACACAAGAAAATATACATTGCTCTTGCGGTATTCTGCAACAACAATAGCAATCCCCTTGCATTCTACAGACACTTTCCTTTTTCTGCAGTTTTAATTTTTTTTACAGTAAGCCTGTATTAAAGAATATCTGCTTTCAGATGTTCTTACCTCAGTGGAAAAAGGGCTGTTTTTCTCTTTGGGAATCCTAAAACAATGAGTTTTTGAACTAGATACTATGATAAAAAATTTAGCTGAAATGCTCAGCCGACTAAAGGTTGAATTTTCATCTCTATAGCTGGCCAGCTGAAATTCTGTTTTTTGCATATCAATTAGATTTGGTCGCTCATCATTCTACCTTATGGTGCTACCATTCACAGATGGTTACTCCAGGGATGAATGCATTTCAGTAACAGTTTGAAATGCCCCTGGGTAATAGGCAGTGTAAATGATGGCTGTGTGCCTTTGACATAATGCAGTCAGACTGTTAGTGGCGGAGAGGGTACAGCTGTGGACAAAGCCCCACCCCTGCTTGCTTTCAGGGCCCTATCTGCACTGTGGATTGCATAAGTTTTAAAATACACTGATTAACTGAAAAAAAATAAATGTCACTCAAGATACAGCATTGTAAGAAAACTACAGTTCATTCTTTAAAATTGCATTTAGAGTAAGAAAAGGAAAAAGGCTAATCTGACAGATGCTCATCTTTCTGCCTAATTGCATAAACAATATGGGGTAAACTGCTCGAATTAGAGGAAAACCTAAAATGGGATCATTTTAAATGAATACAGGATATAAAGCAAGAGGAGGTTCATCAGTGCGGACATTATTCAGTGTGTGATTAAGCTGACTTAGAGTGCCAGGCTATGCCAGCTCCACACCAGATACCAAAACTCTTCTACTCTTAAGAAACTGAACTTTGACAGAAAATATTTCTTGCACACAAGACAGTAAGTACATAATCAAGTATCAGGTTATAAGCAATACAGACGATGATAATAAGACCAGGGGAATTTTGGGAAAGAAAGAATAATATGCCAGATTCATTCGGAAAGCCTGGTGAAGAAGGTTAAGGAATTCAGGAAGATCTACTTCAATGAGACCAGTAAAGTCACAGTATGAATGTGAATGCGGCAGATGAAGGAAACATTAGCTGCTCAGAGTTCAGGAATCACACAAAAGGAAGAGTAAGTGCTGAATGCCAGACTAAGGAGCTTGACCTTGACCTAATAGGTGTGAGGAGGCTGCTGACAAAGGAAGGATTTAAGTCATGTCTAAAGAACTGATCTAACAGTGGTGAGTAAGACAGACTGCAGGGGAGACCAGAGTCCTGATCCTTAACCAAGAGTACACATCTGAATCACCTCGGAGCCTTTTTGCTATAGACCTTGCCTTTATTTTTCAAGATTTTCAAACCACTCCAGAGACTGTGATGGTAACAGAGCTCAGCGGGTATATATTTTGAAAATATTCTTCAGGTAATTCTGGTGTGATTCCTGGCAGTGAACCACTGGACCAGAAGTTTTAAGAAACAAAACAAAACAAAACAGAGGGGGGAAAAAAAACCCCTCTTGGATCTGTGGTCATGGCAATGGAAATGGAGAAGATGGAATTACTCAGAGTCACTGCAAAGAAAAAAATCAACTGGGCTTGGTAATGGGACTAAAGTAGGAGGTGTCAAAGTTAAGTTCATGGTATTAAGTGTTCAGGGAAATTCGAGAATTTCACTGACACTAACAAAATTATGGGAATCGTTAGTAATTGTGAGATATGAAGACACTGAGTTGTCATTCAATTGGCAACTGTGTCAACAAAGAAGTGGTTTGTGAGAGATCAGGACGAAAAACACACTGGAAAAACCTGTGAAAAAGGAGAGCGGAGAGGCCAAGACCTGAACCTGAGCCCCCATTCACAGAGCGGGGAGGTGAGAGCATTGGGGGAACTTTGGAGGAGGAGACTCAACAGGAGAATGAAAAGAGTTACCAGAGCTCCGAGAAAGAGAAAGTAATTAAAAGTGTTAGGTCCAGAATATTCAACACGAAAGAAATTTATATTGACTTTTTTTAAAACAAGGTCCATAATGAAGTTAGACGAGTCCATCGGCAAATCTTAGAGTTGGGTGGGTCTTGAATCCACCTTCTGATTTCAAGCACTGGGAATCTGATAAACCCGAACTGAAGGGTTTTTGAATTTCTTCTGCCGGGTGGGCATTGCTGACTCACTGAGGAAGAGCAGTTTTACTGCTGAAGCTTCGGGAATGTAACTTGAACAACCCTCAGAACCAGGTGTCCGGTGAGCAAACAAATCTAACCAAATGTGGCTGTGCATTTCTATGACTATATTACTATATGAAAAGTAGATTTGACTTCAAAAGAACAATAAATAAAAGGTTGTGATAAATGCCTCAAAAAGTAACTCCTCAAATAGGAGAACTCACTCTCATGTTGCCCTCATCTCTATTTGCTCAGGGCTGGGCCCCAGCTGCCATGATTACATCCAGAAATCTGTCTCCCTGGTTATAGCAGGATGGACCACCTGTGAACACCTGATCTCAGGTGGGCCAATCAATTTCTCTCTACCTGGCAGCTGCAATTGGATTTAAAAACACTAGTCTCCGCTGACTGCATAAAATGAAAGCATAACCTCAGAACTGTGGAGCATCCGTCTCCCATGGCCACGGGGAAGGAGAAAGAAGCAAACCAGAGGCGGGAAAGAAGGAAGCAGTTGTGCGGGCGGAGACAGGGAGGCCCACCAACCTCGGAGTCTACCTGGATTTTCCTCACTCTGTGACTCAGTGCTCTCACTCCGCTGCTCCCAGGATCTGCTCCTCTTCCTTCTCGCTGCCTCTGCTGCCACCACTGACACTTCTGTTCCTTTCTCCTTGTAGTGCACAACTCCCGAGGCAGATCTGATCCAGTTTGGTTAGGAGTCAGTCACCCAATATGAAGTAACCATCATGTACAGCGACAAGCCTAAGGATGCCTGGGAACATGACCTTCAATTCACGTAGTCTTGCAATGAATACTGTACAACTTACTATGTTTGGGTTGGCATGTGCATGTCTCCAAATTAACAAGAATAAAAAATGTAAGTGATTTAGGCCAAGCTGTGCCATAATCCAATAATCATATTGCATATACAAGTAATCAATGAACTGCACCAGGTGAGCAGGCAAGCGTGCGGCCAGAAGCTCCAGGACAGTCAGAAGGGCTGTCAGGGCACGAAGACCACTGAAGGAAGAAGGGGAGCGGCTGCCCACTGGTGGAATCTGTGCAGGTTCCACGAGTGGCAGTTCCACGTCTATATCGTGGGCTCTGGAGGAGCTCCACTCTGCAACTCTGGGTTGGAACACGCTACACTGTCACCTGCTTTGGGCAGACCTTTCCAGTCAGGTAAATCTCAGTATTCTTTTACATCAAGGAAATGTATCTTCAAGCAAACTGTGTCTGCTACTATTTTCCCAACAATGTCACCACCATCTGTTTCGATGCCTACACATCAGCCAGTGGATCCTATATTTTTTGGAGTATTTGCTGAAGTACAAAGATTTACCAGAACTGCTGAGAAGCTTGGTTCAGTTTATTTTTTTAATTTTATTTAGATTTTATTTATTTATTTTTAGAGCAAGGGGAAGGGAGGGAGAAAGTGAGGGAGAGAAACATCGATGTGTGGTTGTCTCTCGCACACCCCCAACCAGGGACCTGGCCCACAACCTAGGCATGTGCCCTGACTAGGAATCAAACTGGCGACCCTTTGGCTCACAGGCTGGCACTGAATCCACTGAGCCACAAGTCTGGATACAGTTTATATTAAGATTACATGGAAGAGCTATAATGAAAATGACATGGAAATGCTCAGACTGAAGAGCCAATCAGTTCACCATGAGTCTTGTCTGCCTCTTTACCTATGCAAAAAGTCTTCCTCTTTAGACTACTATCTCAAAACAACAGCCTATATATTCTTATCTATTCCTTAAAATACTAGAGTGCCTCTATTCTAGTGGGACGTTAGAGTATCACACACTACCACTGTCGTGGACCAACCCAAGGCCCCTGTGTCAGGCTGTGCAGACACACACTGCATAATGTCAGGGGTGCCATTTCCATCACTACTCACCAAAGTTGTGCAACACAACAGCCCTGGATAGTACCTGTCTACAACATGGAAAAGCAAGGACATGAATTCAGAGATGTTAATGAGCAAAGCATTCGTACAGCTGAAGAGAAGCATCTTACCTGGGTGTCTTTTCAGGTCATCATTCTCCCTGCTCGGCCCCCGAGCCCAGTTCCTCTAATCCCTATCCTCATCCACGGGCCTCTCTAAAGCTGACTGGGCATCTCCTAGGATCTTCCTGTTTGTACAGAGCAAACCCAGGCTAAATTCTCAAGGTGAAGAAGAAAATATGTGCTTTTTCTCTTATTTCCGTAGATAAACCTTCAGATAGTCCAAAATGACCCACCAGACCATCAGGGCATCCCAAACTGGTTACCTGTTTTTCTTAGGCTCACCTGACCAGAATTCTCCCAAGTCAGACAGAGTCAGTGTTTCGCCTGTACTCTCATTTTGCACCTTTTAAACTCTAACACTAGCCTTTTTCTTGGGTCACCTACAACATTTAAAGCCCTGACTTTATTGTTCTACATTTCAGATTATTGTCTGACAATGCTTCTTTGACAAAGCATACACATTTATCAACATGAAATAACATCTATTTCTTGACTTCAGAAAAAAATTATTTCTCCTATAAAACATATACAAACAAATAAAAGGCAGATTGGATTATTAAATTGTGTGACCTATGTAACCTATTACAAAGCTGCATGAAGTTATATGTAACACACATGAACATACAATTGTATAAATGCTGTCACTCATAGGAGACCAGCCCATCACTACAGAGAAAATCGTTATTTGATGACCAACACTGACTGCAATATTACCCAAAATCTGTATTTAATACATGATTAGCAGCATCACGGTTCCTTATTCAGGTGATCCGGCCATAGAGAAATGGCTTGGCCCATGTAGTTGAGCACAAGGAGCCGCAAAGCAATATGGGACAATCATGACATGCCTACCGATGACCAGTTATTCATTCCACATCAGAGAATATCTGTTTCAGATCTTTACAGTTACAGAGCTAAGTCTTACTACACTAAATTTTATCATTCCTAGAAAAGTAACGGTAACCTATAAAAGTTCCCGGTGGAAGGCCTTAAAGTGACAAGGAGGTGTCTCTCCAGGCAAGCACCTGCCTGCCTGCCTGCCAACAAACCTTAACAGGGAGCACACCTTGGTGACCCTGGCCTGACTCAGGTTGTGAGCCACGGACCAGGAACATTATCCCATTTCAGACTCATTCAGCTCACAGATGCTCTCACACATGAACTGAACCCACGGGAGATTGCTGCACAAATCCAGAACAGACATTCAGATTCAATAAAAATTATGTAAGTGCCAAGAGGTCAGGGAAGGACATCCATAAGAAAATCTCATTCTCTCCTCATCGGCAAGCTCTCCAGCAACCACCTAACCAGGCGCCGGTTGGGGGAGCATGGAAACAGAATGAACAGACTAGCCTGATCCGAAAGTAACTGCATCAAGCCCTGAAAATCCAGGGTGCCTGTCGCCACAGCACAGACCTGTCAGGGAACTGACCGCTACAGGAGCCGGGCAGGGTGCCCATCCCTGCTCAGTGCCCACGGCCAAAAACTGCTTCTCAGATTCCCTTTGTTCTCTGCTTCCCTTTTTAAACATCCCTGCCTCTGATTGCTGCAGTCTTGATACAGATATGAATTTTTTTTTGAGACTGTCGCCAAAGCTTGCTGACCTGGAGCCATTCTGTCTCTTTGAAATTTATCCTTCACTACTCTGGCCCCTTGTTTATTTTATTCCTTATTTGCAAGTTCATGGCAGGCACTTCACTGTCACACCCATGTACTTACTGCCCACATTCACTAAATTATCGTGTACCTATTCATGTTTCTAGAAAACTTGAGAAAGCTTTTAAAAAACCGTCACCATAGAGACAATATAAAGAGAATAGCCTTGAAGGCGATGTTTAAAAAAAAAAAAAAATTAGCCCTGGCTGGTGTGGCTCAGTGGATTGAGTGCCAGCCTGTGAACCAAAGGGTCACTGGTTTGATTCCCAGTCAGGGCACATGCCTAGGTTGCGGGCCAGGTCCCCAGTAGGGGGCATTCAAGAGGCAACCACACACTGATGTTTCTCTTTCTCCCTCCTTTCTCCTCTCTAAAAATAAATAAATAAAATCTTAAAAAAAAAAATTAAATGACCAGTGATGTCAAAAATGAACTTGAATGATTTTAATCAGAAATCATTTATTGTTAACAAAGAAATTCTTCTAGGTAAATTGTAACTACCAAGAAGTAAGAAGCAGTCTAATAATCAAATGTCCAAAATAGCGTCTAAAGGAAACAAAACCCCAGCACCCATGTCCCTTTAGTGCAATGAGAGCTATGGATTTCAGGATTCAGAAGTCTCTGCCCTTGCTCCCATGACCCTCCCAATCCAGCTGCTTTCCTGTGCTGGTCTTCCTCAGCCTCTTTTCTCGAAGCTTTTCTGTGCTAGTCCCCCTAAGCCCCCGTCTCCTGGTCCTCCTGTAGTTAGTTCCCCACCACACCCCTCTGGCCTTCCTGCCTCCTCCTCCTCTGCCCCGGAGGGCTGTGCTCCCAGGACTCCATCCACAGCTCTTTGCCTTCTCCCTCTATTTTCATCTCAGGCCACTCCCCTGACCCCAAGGACAACTTACAGACAATCATCTGAAACCACATATTGCATAACCAGAGCAAGATACATGTTAATGGTTCCTCTTTGTTAATTTTGGTTGTTAATCAGTCAATCCTGAGACTCAGAGGTGTATCTGCACGAGCCTATCAGTACCTCTGATGGAGAACTCAAGAGTTGGAAAATTGCAGTTTTAGGTAATAGTTAAGAAGCTTAGCAGTTAATGTATGTAAAAAATCTACTGTGTTGGGGACTGCAGATGCCGCCCGCCCTGGCTCCAGAAGACCACAAGCAACTTGACCTCTGTGCCCGGAAGAGACCATAGGAATCCAGGAGGTATCCGAGCCATTGTGTCCCAGGGAGAGACATCCTGCCACCCAGGACACAGATAAAGGAAATCATCCAAGACACAAGACCCAAATAAAAAATCACAGCTCAAGAGATGAAAGGATGTTGGGAAACTGCCAGTGCCGGATTGCAGCTTTTACCTGATAATCTCTTTCCTGAGTTCCAAATTTTTTACCTACACTTTTTTCCCTTGAATTCCAAATCCTTTACCTACCCTTTCCCCCTTATAAAAAACGCTGGCTTGAAAGGAAATGGAAGACAGTCTGTTAGGGTACATACCCACCATCTTCTCAGATCACCGGCCATCTGAATAAAGCACCCCTAAAGATTCATTCCCTGTCTCTGCTTATTGATTCTGGTAGTGACAGGCAGCACGAACGCCAACTTTTCTGGTTTCACCTCCCTCCGATGTCTTACAGCTTCCTAAGGCAATGTGTTCCATTGTTTTTTTTCAAAACCATCATTTTTTCTTAATCTCAAATCTCTCCTCTTATGTTCTATATTTCAGTTCATGGCCTCTCCATCCACCTGCTTTCCCAAGATGAAAATCTGCAAGTCATGAGGGAGAGAGGTACTACTAGCCAAAATGTAAGAGTGACTATCTAATAGCAATTTTTTTCTAATAGTAATTGTTAATAAAATGTTCAAGAGAAATTTCAGAACTGGTTGCTAAATAAGCCTGACAAATGACAGTGCAGATGGCATAATTAGCAAGAAGAGTGAAAGGGAAGAATGAATGGATTATGAGAGAAATTCTATTTGTATGTGTATGTCACTTGTAATTATATTATAAATATGGAAAATTGATTAATTCCATTTTTCCCACTGAACTCTAAGTACTATGAGGGCAGGACACATACCTGTTTTGCTTATCTTTGTATGGCTAGCACCTACTATAGAGGGCTTTGCATATAGTAGTTGTTTAGTAAACACTTGTTGGACATATAGCTGCTACCACAATTGACTAAACACACAACTGATTTCTACTTTGATTTGTCTAACAAGTTCAAAGTAGACTTAATACCAACTGATGTGTAATATCGGTCTAATACCAACACAAACACTAAAAAAGGCCTAGTGGGACGATTAAAACTTTCTTAGCGTAACTGTTCAGTGCTCAGTTCATCATTTTAACAGATATTGCTCTATTCTGCTAGATCAAAGACCCTGATTATGATAGTGATTTTCATCTCAGCAAAACTAAACTGGCCTTCAGTGGTACTTGTTATTTTTAAAAATGCCTTCCAAAAATTAAGTAAGTCTCAAATGTCTCGAATATCAAATTCCTGGGCATCAATTGATCAAGAAGATATGAGACAAGCAGAGAGCTCTAATCAAGATCCTTGAACGGGAAAAAAAAATAAAAAAAAAAAACAAGGGAAAGAAATTTCTTTGAAAGCAATCCACCCAAACACCCACTGAAGGAGAAGCTGGCTCCTTATTCTCTAAGACCAAAGCTGACAACTCAGACTGGGTAAAGGTAAACGTTGTATGAATAATTTATGAACAGGGATGAGTGCTTGTTTCTACAAACAAATTGTCATGATATATACATATACAGAAAATAGAATCATTTGTCTTGTAGAACTTTGCTCTAAGCCTTTCTCCCTAAAACCTTGCGTTTATAGAAATAATATTCACTCCCTAACCCCTCAAATCTAACTGATCATCAAATTCTGTCAACTTGGCCCTCTAAGATCCAGCTCAAAAACAGTTTTCTCTGTGCATTTTACTGGCTCTCTGTGCTTCCAAAGCACTCTGCATTATCATGTGTTATAAGAATAAATTATGGCTATTTTAATATCTCCATCCTCCTTCCCTCTTCTAGCACCAGGAGGAATTTAAAGATGTTCAGGCTATCCTGTATAATAGCTGGGCTTAACACAGCACCTGGTAATTTAACTG
>VMDR010030050.1:0-12516 GCA_007922815.1 Macrotus californicus
TGGGAAATCTCAGCTCCTCTTTCTTCACACACAATTCCTCCATTCCCTCGTCTGTCACTCCCATTTGGGGTATTATGGAGAACTTATGTCACTCCCTATCAAAATCCCTACTACAGCCTACAAGGCTGTGCTAATATTTCTCCATCATTCCAATGAAAATTAAGATAAATATAAAGTGAAGTGCTTAACTATTATTTTATTAAAGCAAATCATAAGTCAAAAACACACTGAGTCATGTTATTTATAAACCTAGGGCATTTAGATGATAAGATTACTGCACAATCCCATTTATTCAATATTACACTGTTAGGCTAAAAATATAATCACCTGTAGAATTTAATAAACTAAAAATCATAAACATTCTTGAAATCTGAAATTTATAAGTGACAATCACATTACTCTCCAAGAGTATGATTCCAAACTAGTTATGTGAATTCTCTTTTTTGAATCCTGAAGTCATTAAAAAACTTGACACATGCTCACAGTATACCAGCATGTATCTATTCTGTGTGTATATATGTGTATATTATAACCCTGCAGTTAAATGACACTCCAGCAGCCCTTAAGTTTTCAACAATTATCTCATAACGATTTTCTACACAACAGTTACCACTATCTGATGTATTGCACCTTTGTCTGTCTTCCTCTAAAATGTCAACCCTATCAAGGTGGAGGTTTAGTCTTTTTTGGTCATTACTGTATCACTGGGACATTTCCTTGCACAGAGTAAATATTCATTGAATGTAAGCTCCTATATTTTTATATGTTACAGATCTCAATTTCAGTTAAAAATTAAGCAAGAAAGACGTTTCAATACAAATATGTCAGATAGGAGCATGGCAGTTAAGTTGTGGGCCTGGATGATAATGGAGATTAAGGAGGGGAGCGTGTGGCTAAAGATGGTGGAACAAACTGGGCAATGCTACCAGTCAGAGACACGAGCAGTTTTGGTCACAGTTTCAGTTAATTGTGGAAAGACAGAATAAAAAGGTTGAGAGTTTACCAACACTTTCAGGATTAAGTCTGGATGCTCAGATGCAAGCGTATGAAAAAGTGAAAAAGCTGGTAGACGGTTACTCTAATGAAAACACAGTATATAGGGTACACACACCCTTTGAGAGATCCCCATTACATCCAAACTCCTTCCCCCGGCAGACAAGGTCCTTCATGTTTTGGTGTCCATGCTGAGCCTCTTTATAATCATTCTATGACTTTCTGCTCCCTGCTATACCCATTGTGAACTCTCTCATTTCTCTGAACTACACCTTATTCTTCACCAAATCACAGGCTTTGGTGTGTTCTTTTTCTCCTGCGTAGACTCTCGCTCCCCCTTAAGCCTTCTACCCCTTTCCTATTTTCCTTCAGGTCCTCACTTAAACTTAGGCATTCATAGTTAAGTGTTTTCTGCTCCTCAAGATCAGGTAGGATCCATTTCTGAGGTGTCCCCATAACATATACTTATCCCCTATCTAACATTTATCATACAGTTTTGAAATTGCCACTTTTCACAGTCATTTCCCCAACCAAGCAGTATGATCTTCAAAGACAGAGTCTGGGTTATGTTCACAGATGTATTCCAGCACCTAGCACGACTGACACATAGAGAGCACTCAGTAAATGGTTATTGAATAAATGATGAGTAAAGGAGTGACAGATGTATGAATGTGAACAGGTCCACAAGGGCAAGTGAGTCATAGGTAGCCTAAGGAGGCATGATTTATTCAGTTTGTTAAGTCTCAGACCCACAGAGAAGGGTATGTGTTTGACTCGGGAGTCAGGGGAGCTCTAGTGGAGACCAAGAGGCCTTGGCATCATGGCTGAGTGTATTAAGCAAGGTTAAGACAAAGGCAGGTTAAGGCTATGGCAGGGTAAAACCATCAAGTAGCTGGTCTGTCTACGGGAAGTCCAGCCTTCCCTTCTGATGTTTTCCTCAACCCCTGCTGTGGCAGTCCCTTGTTTAATCTGACTCCAGATAACAAATGCCCTTCTGCTCTTTCTCCTTTCTGCAACACCAGCTCTTTAGACAATTTATCTGTGAAACCTTAGGTACTAGCTGGTGAAGATGGAGTCATGGATGTTTCAATTGCAGGATGTTCTCAGAACTCTGGCATTATGACCCGTAGAAGCTAGCTACTCACTCTGCTACGAGTGACATGGGTATACGTTTCATCAATCACTAAGTAAGAACCAGGCAGCCTCCCAGAAGGACACGATATCAGCCCAAAAAAGGCACTGAGTTGTTAAAGAAGTAGCACCTGCTCTAATTTCAGTGGATTGGATCCATTCTTTAATGAGGTACAAACCAAGTGTGTATATTTCCCTCCAACTGGAATCTATTATTTCTCTTTTGAGCCAGCTGTTCTTTTGTTCTCTACATTGGAAGGGAGACCTTGAAATTATATTTTTTTAATCCTACATTCTCAGAAATCTATATTGATACTTTAATAAAGGAATTCATTTATCCTCAAAGAACCCCTCTGTGACAAAAGTATGTTTGGGTATACTAATGCACTTGTAATAAATATATACAGCCGTACAACAGAGCAAGAGTCCTGGTAGCCTGTTATTTACAGTAATTGTAGATTGTGAGTGGACATTTTAAAGAGAAGCTTACAAGTTAGTTGTACTTTCTGGTAGTAATTACCTCCCACAAACATGACTCATTTCGGCAGTTTAAAGGCAAGAGTTGGGTGTCCCAAAATCGACTATTTTATAAATACATCTCTGACAAATGCATAAATGTTTAAATATTTTTCCCTGATCTCAAAGACAGGTTTAAATGTAAGATTTTTGTGTACTACAATACCTTCGGGAGAAAGTAAAAACAAAGATCACGGAAGTCTCTCTGCACTAGGGGAAGCATCCATCCCCCTGGGAAGGCTGCAAGTCCAGCAACAAGAAGGTTAAGTGTGTTTTCTTCCATCCAGAAGGGAAGGCTGCTATTTGTTCTAATGCAGCCTGTTTGCTCCGTTTTTTTAAATAACACTAATAGGGCAGACTTTTATGGTAATAGAGCAGCGTTAATGCTTTTGGGTGGGACTGCCTAGGCGTCTTGTAACAGAACACATAACTGAAGAAATGTGGCTGTGTCAGCCAGGAATGCCGAAGAAAGAACACCGTATGCCAGGAGAGATACTCATTTTTGTGGAATGCTCACTCAAAGACATTGTGTATCTCGATAACCTTTGGCCTTCCAATCAATGGAACATTTTTTAACATTATTAAAAGCAGCCTTGGAAAGTACTAACAGAAACTTAGGTGCTGACATCATCCACCCACTAGATTCTTTATCTTGTGAAGTCCTAAAGTCTTATTTTGTGTCTGGTTAAAAATGGAAGTATATTAGAAGTCTCTGTTCTATTCTCATTATATCCACCTATTTCAAAATGCTATATCAATCACCCAAATGAGTTTAAGAGTAAAATCTATACTCCGAATTCTATCATCTGTGTTGAAATATGAAATAACATGTCAATACACACACACACAGCACATTTTTCCTATTCAAAATAACCATTGGTAGCCTACTTATCACTGGATCCTACAGAATGTTCAGTGTCAAAAAAGAACTGCTTCTGCTGAAAATTCTCTCTCAGTATTTTTGAATTTGATGTCTATTTTGCTCCTAGTTATTTTCGTATCATCAGCTGCTGCCGTTGCATTCCCATCTCTTGAAAGAATCCAGAGGAATACAGGGTTCCTCTGTGGCTAAGGGGAAAAATGCCTGCCAAGAACTCTGAAGTTCTGGTGAAGGTCACTAACTACTACAAAACGCACTAAGTCCAGTAAATAAGAACGTTGGTCCACACAAGGGTAGAGCCAATGGCTATGGCATTTCATGGAGAAATTTGATATATAATAACACCAGTACACCTGGACATTGAGGAGCATAGAGAAATACCTCCAAAGGGTGTGCAACGGTTCAGTGGTTAGATGGGGACCAACCCCAACTCAGTGTCCCAAAATAATCATGACAAAGAGCTGAAACAGGTCGCATATATTAGAGCCCTTGTGCATTAGCTCTGAGTCACAACTAGAAACTTTCTTCCTAGCTCTCACTAGAAGTCCTTTGAACAAGAGGGGAAACGAGGCCCACATAGTCTATTCTCTTGAATGCAAAATGATCACCTGTAACCAACTCTCAGAGCTTGTCAAAAGATGGAGCTAAGTCATGCTATATGCCTGCTGAAAATGCTTGCAATGCCCAGGATATGATTTCTGGTCCAGGAAGCGTTTATATTTGGTGGGAGGGTGGGGGGTAGAGAAGAAACAGAAAGCTTAGTTTGGAGGAGGTCCATGCCATGCCATTCACAAACCTTTTTTTTTTTTTTTTTTAACAAGAGTAACTAACAGCTAAGGAAGCAGCTCCAAGGCACCTTAATAAGTATGTGAAAAGGAGAAAAGTTGCCTGAGGCAGACCAGAAGGGACCTGGCTCAGCTAGAGGATGCTCACTGACCCTCCAATGTCCAGGCTTTTTTGTCAAGGAATGAATGAGGGAGGTCGTTTTCCCAATGGTGGTAGCAAATCTTTTTGACTTTAAAAATAGAACCAATTGGCCTGCCTTTCCTCTTTAACTAAGCCAGGCTACCACACAGACTTGTGGCTTACCAGATGGGAGCATTTCTTCATTAAGTTGAGCTACCTCCTTCCCTGCTTTATAGTATAGTTTTTATCTTACTTTGATACTAATGGGAGCAAATCAAAGAGAACAGAAAAACATGCCTTTAGAAATAAATAGGATAGCTCTGTTTTTGCAAATGTTATTGCAATGTTCTAGAATAAACAACGGGGTGACTTATTTCAAAGTTACATCCTCTCAGGCTCTCTTCCAGTTCGACTTTCACCAACTGTCCTGTGTTGCCTTTGCCTGGCCTCTGTCCAGGACTTCTGTCTGATACCCAGGCATGACCACCGTGGGACCTGCTGGGTGCCACCGAGTCACATTCAAGCCTGAAATGTGTGGGATGGACTCCCAGTTGGGTGAAACCTTAACCAATGAGATATGAGGTCCATGGGGAAAATCTCCCCCTTTCCTTCCCTGGATTGACTGGCTTGAAGTGATGTTTATACACCTCAGAGAAAAGCACTGTGGGATCGAGCAAGCCATTGCACAGAGCAGCAGAGAACTGGGTAATATCTTGTACTGACTCGCTCTCCTTCCTTGCTTCACTCCCCTTGTCCCTCACAGTGCCTCCTGGGGTTGCACTCCCTAATAAGCTTAAGTCCTTTGTCTTGGTTTCTACTTTCCCAAAAAGCCAGGGTAAGGCATACTTTCTATTGATAGGAAAAATATTCTGTAGTCCATTTGGAGGAATAAACCATTACAAATAGTGTGTATTTTATGAACACAAAACATGATAAAGAACTTGTCCAATCACACATTAACACATAAAATGGCAATGATTAAATTACTGTGCTCTTCATATAAAAACTAGACAGAAAATTCAGCTAAATAGAATAATTCAAAATTAGATGCCTACTGTGTGTCTGGCCCCATACTATGCACTCTACATGAATTACATCACTGAATCCTCACAATAGCCTTGTTTACTAAGTATTGTTTATGTCATCATTTTCTAAATTAAACAACCTAAGGCCTAGAAACTTTGCGAACTTCACCCAACTACTATGTTGCAGGGACAGGATTTGAACTTTTTTTTAAAGATTTTATTTATTTTTAGAGAGAGGTGAAGGGAGGGAGACAAACATTGACGTGAGAGAGAAACATCAGTCAGTTGCCTCCTGCATGTGCCCTGACTGGGGACCAAACCTGCAACTAGAGCATATGTCCTGACCAGGAATCAAACTGGTGACCCTTCGCTTTGTGGAACAATGCTCAAACAACTGCCCCACACTGGTCGGGGCAGTATTTGAACTTTTTAATAATAGAAAAGTATTTAGTAATATTTAGTGAAATATAAGTATACAGATTATATACATAAGCCATGGATGATAAAATGTTTTTAAAAATGCATAGATAAAAAGGTTAGAAGAAAATAAATCAGACTCTTAGGTGTTTCCAGATTGGAACCGAGGACAACCTTTTTCTTTTCCTTTATATCTAGTTGTACTGTGACAGACACCATGCTATATGGTCACTAACCATTTCACTCTTGCTCTGGGTACACAAGAAGGCTACATATCCAGACACTCTTCCAAGCACAGTCATATGATTCATTCTGGCTACTGGAATGTAGGCCAGAGTGGGTATGCCACTCCCAGACCTGGCCCTGGTTGGCTGCAGAGGATCAGCAGATGATTCCAAGATCCCAAAGGATTCCAAAGCCCTGGAAGGCAGTGGAGCTGTTAGATGAAAGAAGCTAGATCCTTAACTGCTGCTAGAAGAAGAGCAAACCAACTGGTAGGACCATGACATAAATAAGAAATAAATCTTTTACTGAGTTTATTTCTTAGTGAAGCTACTAAGCTTTGGGGTTGTTTGTATACCAGTCATTTGAATTATCTTAATAAATACATATACTTTCCATGTCTTTAAATAAAAAGTAATTCAAACAAAATAAAGCAATGTTAGTTTTTTTGGCTCAACAATTCCAAATTTAGCCAGTGATTTTTGTTTCTTTACTGCCTTGCAATTCCGATTCCCGCCCAAGGCACGAGTAGCAATGGCAGCAGTAGCAACAACAACAACCCACTCACTTCAGGTGTGAGCTTTATGAATTTTGGTAATTGTGTAGAGTCATGTAACCACAATCAAGATCTAGAACATTTCCATTACCCTAAACAGTTTCTTTGTGCCACTTCATGTAGATCATTTCCACAGGATCCTGCCCCAGGCAACCACTGACCAGCTACACCCTTTTTCGCCTTTCCCAGAGTTTCATAAATGTGGGATGACACAGTATGTAATCTTTTGTGATCAACTTTTTCTACTTAACCTAATGGTTGTGAGATTCATCCATGTTGTTGCACATATTAATATTTTGATCCCTTCAATTGCTGAGTTCCCCTTCTTGTCAGTATAGAGGCCCCTGAACTCTAGTTGCATACCCACACTGACCAGTTAGAGACCACATTCTCCAGGTGTGGCTGCAAAATGAAATTCACCCTAGTGAGAGGTGGGCAGAAATAAAATATGTGGATTCCTTGTGTTACCTTCTTAACAACAAATTGTCCTGAATTTCTTCTTCCTGATGTCTTGAAAATGTGATGACTAGAGCAATCATGAAAACCACAGGTTTAAGGTGGCAGAGTGCCCCGTCACCCTGGATACACCCATCTATGAATTTCTACAGGGGAAATAAACACTTTTCTATGTTATTTAAGCCTCTGAATTTTGGATCTCTTTGTTACAGCAGCTAAGTAATTAGCCTAACAAATGAACTCCCCATAAAGCAGGGGTTATTTTTTATTCATCTTTGTAATCTCACCACAACTTAGCTTAGTGGTTTATGTTGAATAAACTTTCAGTAGCTATTTACTGGGATGAATATTGAATAAATGGATGAATGAATCCCATCTGTATGTAATGTTTGCCCTCAGAGAAATTATTTAAAACTTCAAAACCCACATAACATTTATTTTTTTCAATGATATCAGATAAAATATGTTCTGCCAGATTTGGCCTTGATACATCATAATATGCCTGAAAGCAAAGTTGGTTATGTAAAAAAATGCAGAAAATGGAATGACTCTTAAAGACAACACCTGTAGAATAATGCTTTGTTTTTTCAGTTTTTAAAGTATTACAGAATTGTAAAATAATATAATCAAAGATAAAATACAGATTAAACATTTAAACTAATTTTACATCCAAATTTATACTTTTTCCTTTCCAAGAAAAGTTACCAACTTCCAAATCAGATTAAACATCACTATAACAACGAACTGGCAATATGTGTTCATACAAGATAACCAATATGAATCAAAGAGTTTCATTCCCCACTGAAACAAAGCTGATTCCATGCTGACAAAGTCTGGTCAAAACAATTCGTAAATCTGTCCTGCATTCCTTGGAAAAATTATCTGTGTGAAACATATAATTACTTTAAAATGTTGCAAAACTCAGTAGAAAAAAAAATCAGATTAAACAATGGACAGAGAAATCGAATAAACATTTTTCCAAAGAGACATACAGACGGCCAACAGGTACATGAAAAGAAGCTCAACATCCCCAATCATCAAGGAAATGCAAATCAAAACTACAATGAAATACCATCTCACACCTGTGAGGACGACTATTATTAAAAGAAAATAAATACATGTTATCAAGGATGTATAGACAAGGGAAACCTGTGCACTGCGGTGGGAATGTAAATTGGTGCATCTAGTATGGAAAACAGTATGGAGGTTCCTCAGAAAATTTGAAATACAAGTACCATATGATCTAGCTATTCCACTTCTGGGTATGTATCCAAAGAAAATGAGAACATTGTTTATAATAACCAAAATATGAAAACAACCTAAGTGTCCATTGGTAGATGAATAAATTAAAAATGTGATATATGTATATTATATATAATATTCTGATATATATACTCATCCATAACATACTCCAATTATATATATATAAAATACTCCAATATCCTCCGCCACAAAAAGAATGAAATCCTGCCATTTGTGACAGCATAGGCAGACCCAGAGAGCACTATGCTGGGTGAAATCAGTCAGATAGAAAGACAAACACTGTATGGTCTCCCTTACATGTGCAATTCCACCCCTGCCCCCCACCAAAAAAAAAAAAAAGGTCATAGATACAGAGAACAGATTGGTGATTGCCAGAGGTGGAGGGGTAGGGAGTTAGGAGAAATGGGAGTCAAAGAGTACACAGTTCCAGTTACAAAACAAATTAATCAAGAGATGTGATGCACAAGCATGGCGACTACAGTTAGCAATGCTGTACTGCACATGTGAAAGTTGCCAGGAGAGTCAATCTTAAAAGTTTTCATCCCAAGGGAAAAACAATCTCTGTAACTACGTATAGTGATGGATCATAACCAGACTTACCGTGGTGATCATTTTGCAATATATACAAATATTGAATCATCATGTTGCACACCTAAAACTAATATATGTTTATCAATTATACCTTAATAAAAAATAAATGTGTCAAAATGTTTTTTTAACTCATCATCTAGTCATTGCAATTAAAGACCTAGGTCAAATTTTAACAGCAAAAAGATCAACAGATATTTCACAGATAAGATTTTTCAAAGGTTGTGTTGATTGTTCATGGCTAAACCAGTTTTACTTAATGTCAGGTCTGATGCTAACACCTCAGTGAAAAGCGTTTTGTATGCACAACCAAAGAAACATAGTGTGGAGTCTAGATGGAAATAAGCAAACTTTGAATTTCAGGGCTCAAACTCCTGTAACGTCAGTGTCCTGTTTATGCCAGAGGAGCATGAAAAGGGGAAACCCCACAGAGTTCCCGCTGCATCTCACCCTATGGGCTCTAAGTGTGCAGTTATTTTTTAAGGTTAAACTAATTGTAGCAACTGTAATTTTGTATTCTTACCACCAATTTACTTACTAAAGTTAAGTACTTGTAGAGTTAATTCTAACTCTAAAAAATTATTTTTTATTCTGGCAAATCAATCTCTTTCCCCAATGGATGTTATTTTAAATACAAAGATTGATTATCATTCTTTTAGTTTAATAAACTATAAATGGTATGCTTGCATTGCACTCACATTGATAATGTCAAAGTACTTATCGTTCTTTCATTTACAATAATAAAAAATCACTTAAAGCCGTTATCATAGCTAGCATGTAAATTTAAAGTAGCTATCCATCACTAAAATATTATATAAAATGATTAAAATGGCATTTCATTGTACTTAAAACAGTTATTCTAATGTGAATTTCCAGTAGAAAGTGAGTTAAATACATTCCCCAAATAATTTCTCCCCAAAAGCCTTAACAGACTGTTATTTGCAGAAAATTTTCAATAAATAATGGTTATTTGCCCTACAATTAAAACTGAAATGATTATTTGAAATTTGGAATTGAACATGGAAATCTCTTTTTTATCCCTCCTGCCTACCTTTGAGATTGTATTTTTCCGTATTATATTTTCCTGTGAGGGACTCAGCCAGTTTTCCTGAATTTAGGTCACAGAAGACTTGAAAAACTATTGTGTAATTTAATAAATTATAGTAAAAATGGTTTGCCTGAGATTTCCCTCTATTTGCCATGAATTCTGCTTACCCACTGGGTGGGAAAGACAATGACGAGTAATGGTTGGAAGAGATGGGAATAATGAAGATGTGCCAGGAAGGGAGATATAAGGTCAAGGTGAAAACATCCATCTTCTGTGTGCTAAAGCAGTGCTAGTCCAGCTGGCTGAGAGGGACAAATTGTCCTGGGGGTAGTACATACCACCTGGAACTGACAAAAGGGATTAAGGATGATGATGGGTAGTTGCTGGCTCTCAGATTGTCATCTGTGTGTCTTGTAGAACCAGATGCTTTCTTGGATCGACCAGATTAATTCCAGACCCAAAGAGCAAAAGAATCATAGAAAAGAGTCATAGGATGTGAGAAGTGAAAGGAACCTAGGATGTTACTGCTTTAATATGCAGAAGCCCAGATATTTCACATGATTTGCCTGGATCTCACAGAGAGCAAGTGGCTGAGACGGGAATCTGAGTGTCATGAACTGGTATGGTGCTCAACGTTCAGAATGTGGCCCCAGTCCTCAGGCCTGGTCTTCCTTCTGCATTCATGCCAAGAGCAGCAGGGCCAGTGGGAGGTGACGATGAGACATGGTCACTACATGCTTTGCTCCCTGGCTTAGGCCTTCTGCGAAAGGTTATTTTGGACTTTCAAGCACTCACTTCCCCTTCTTCAAATCTCCTGCTTCCTTGCCTCTTTACTGTCCCTCATTTGGGAAGAAAGGGAACGGGGCAGAGAAATCCTGAGGTCCATAAAAAATGATGTGTAGAAATTACTGTCACCTAGGCCTACTATAACTGTGATAACAAAATAAAAAATAAATCTAGAGGCACTTCACGCAGGTATTTCTTCCAGTTCAGAGGGTAAATTCTTGCACCACCACCATGACAGGTCTTTATAAATGTGGCACCGCAGGACTCCAGCACCAATCCCTACCCCCAGCTCCCACTGCAGTAGTGTTGTCTTTGACACCTGCACTGCCCTTCCTACCAACAGGTCTGTCCATATTTATCAGTTTGCAAATCATGAAATGCATAGCTTTTCTTATTACTGAACATGCATAGTTTATTTTTGCTTTTGTTTCCCTTGCTCAAGGGGATGCATACAAAAAGATATTACTCAGACTAATCTGAAATAGTTTACTTCCTATGTTTTCTTCTAGAAGTTTTACATTTAAGTCTTCAACACATTTTTAAAAAAATTTAAAAGGTTTTTTAAAATTTATTTTTAGAGAGAGGAGAAGGGAGGGAGAAAGAGAGGGAGAGAAACATCAATGTGTGTGTGGTTGCCCCTCATGTGGACTCTACAAGGGACCTGGCCTGCAACCCAGGCCTGTGCCCTGACTGGGAATCAAACTGGCGGCCCTTTGGTTCTCTCAATCTGCTGAGCTACACCAGCCAGCGCAGTCTTCAACACATTTTGAGCTAATTTTTGTAATATAAGAAAGTGGTACAGTTCAAATTTTTTTGTGCATGTATCTGTCAATTTTCCCAATACCACTTACTGAAGAAACTATCATTACTCCATGATATATTTTTACCACCTTTGTCATAGATTAGTTGACTATAAAAGTGAAGGTCTATTTCTGAACTCTCTATTTTGCTCCGTTGATCTATGTATCTGTTTTTGTAACAGTCCCATGCTGTTTGGATTATTATAGCCTTGTACTGTAGTTGAAGATCAGAAAACCTGATCCCTCCAACTTTGTTCTTCTTCCTCAAAATTGCTTTGGCTATTGCTGAGGCCTTCTGTGGTTCCATAGAAATTTTAGGGTTATTTGTTCTACTTCCAAGAAGAAAGATGTTAGTATTTTGATAAAAATTGTATTGAATCTGAAAATTGCTTTGGGTAGTATGGTCATTTTAACAATCTTAGTCCACCCAACACATGAGCATGATATAACCTTCCATTTATTTGTGTCCTCTTCAACTTCTTTTGTACACAGCTTATAGTTTTCAGAGTACAGGTCTTTCTCCTCCTTGGTTAAGTTTATCCTAGGTATTTTATTCTTTTTGATGCAATTGTACATTGGATTGTTTTCTTCATTTCTTCTTCTTCTTGTTCATGATTAGTATATAGGAATGTAACATATTTGTGTATATTAATTTCATATCCTGGTACTTTACTGAATTCTTTTATTATGTATTAATTTTTCATGGATTCTTTAGGGTTTTCTATAGATAGTATCATGTTATCTGCAAATAGTACATCTGCACAGTAATGAAAAGCTTCAAAAAAACAAGGTAACCTACTGACTAGAAGAATATGTTTGTAAATGATATACCTGATAAGAGGTTGGTACCCAAAATATGAAAGAAATTCATATAACTCAGTAACAAAAAATAAACAACCCAATGAAAAATGGAAAGAGGAATTGAATAG
>VMDR010030051.1:0-12534 GCA_007922815.1 Macrotus californicus
ATTTTTCCAAATAACAAATACTTCATTGGCAAGATGCAACTTTGAGGATTTTGTTGTAATACTTAAAACTTGCGCATGAAAATTTGAAAAAAGGTAATCTAAGATTAAAGATGCTATACAAACAATTCATTTGTTGGTGAAGAGCACACATTTATTCTTGTGTAAATAAATCAGAACTGGCATTTCAAACAGGAAGAAAATACGGGAATCCATGCAACAGCCGGCCACTTAATCTTAAAGGCACATAGAGTTACATACTATCTTTCTGGAGATGAACTTATCTCAGGGACATTACAAAATATTAAACAAAGCTAAAATAATTTGCTGAGCCTGGAATAGAGTAACTGTTGATTATTTTCAGTTAGCTCTAAAAGAAAGTAGGTGTTTTAAGATGGTTCAAATGCACCAGTTTGAACTGGAAGAGAATCTGTACACTTTCAGAAACTAATCAAATAAAACGTCACAAATGTCTCTGCTTGAAAGAGCTCCTTGGGCCATCAAGCCAAAGTTAAACGGGGTTCTCTTCTTAGGGAGTGACTCTAGGTCCTGTCACAAGTCGGGAAAATGTTAGAAGTTACAAAGAAGGAAACTCTCTAAATAAGGTTTTTCACTCTACATAAAACATGAGGCCAAGTCTCAAAAGTCTTCAGTTTTAGTCCAAAATGTAACAATACTGACACCTGGTGGTAGTATAGTTTATATTACGCTCCCTCCAAGAAAATTCAACTCAAGTCTGTAATTCTAACTGTAACTAGAGAAATGCTTAACTAAACCAATGACACTTGATGACATCTCCAAAGATAAGTCTCCTTTACTATGAATGGAAGTGATTAGATGCCCTGAACAAGTAAAGAGGATTATGGACTAAGGCTCTCCAGATTTTGCAATTTTTATCCTAATATCTCATGAGTTAACATTTCTTGAATACCTTGCTATTCCAGACCCTGTTGTAAGCACTTTGTATATACTTGGCTCCTTCGTTACTTAAAATAACCATAAAATGTAGCATTGCTATCCTATGTTATAAAGAAGGAAAAGGGTCAATAACTTCTTCAGAATTATTAGAGTAAGTGAACTGGGATAATCTGATCCCAGAGGCCACGCTCTGAACTGCTTCTCTGTACTTTCCTCCTGGAATATATTTATTCTTTTTTCTAGCTATTTTTATATTGCCAGTGCTATTGCTTTTCTCTTTATTTAGCAAGAGCCATAGTTATGTTTTGAACTACAAGTCTAAATATAGACTATCTTCATTCAGAATTAGGTAGTAATTAAAAAATGATCAATTTCTAGCTCAAATTCTTCAAATGTACCTCCAGCGTATCTTCCTTCATTCCTAATATTTCGATGTAGCACATCATTTTATCAGTAATTATGTCAGTCTCCCCTAAAAGATAAAAATGCTTTTATTTTTAAAGCATAAGCACAGCACCACTATGACATCTAAAACATGAACACGAAGTCATTGATATTGAGTATCCAAGCAAAATTCAAATTTTCCAGTTACCTCCTCAAGTCACAAATAATTTTGGTTTTTCTTTACAATTTGTTTATTTGACTTGGGCTAGTTATTTATTCTCATTGGGCCCAAAATTTCCCATGGCCTGAGTGTTAACTTCTTTTTTTCTCACATTTTTTTCTAACGGGATGTAAAAGTTTCTGAAGTTAAAATCCCTAATGTCTACTTTAACCATTATTTTATTTAAAGTGAGAGTCTGCCACTGGGTGGCAGTGCATTACTTATGATTATATCCCAGTTTATGAACCGAGACACAAAAATAAATTTTGGGTAGTGGTTCCACCAGTGGTCCATTTCAATTTCATGTTTTTTTCTCATGGAAGTCACAGCAGAATTGTGCTCACTCAACTTCTTACAGGTTTAGAAATGAAAGTGCCCTATCTTTATGCTGATACTTCTCTCTTTCTCCATGGAGATGCATATGATTCTTTCTCAAAAGCTTATGTTCAAGTGTCTGTATATGTTGAGTTCATTAACATTAGTTGTTTGGGGTGCCAAAATATATAACATAGCCTCAGATTTCAAGAAAATCACAAATCGTTATCTAGAAAAGACACAGACCTATAAGATATGGTACTAAACACAAGTGATCAGTCCTACCAGTTCCTCTTATGGGAATTAAAGATCCCTGAAGTCTGAGAATATCTCTGCAGATTTCTCAGGGCAACTAAGATTCATTTTCATCCTTGACAATAGCAGGGATCTTAATAAAAAAGAGAGGAAGGTGGGGTGAAGAGCATAACAACTACTAGAATTCTCTTTAATGTTTTCATGAATGCCTTTCCAGAATTTTCTGATAGGAAAACATTATTTTATGGTTAAGTGACTCAAATTCTGTATAGAATCATCCAAAAGTCTACTCCCAGGTAGATAATTTTGAGTGTATAATAACATTTTACTGCATGTGAGTGTCTGTGAGATGTGCAGAGATCTGTCACTCAGTTTCTACAAGTTTGGGAAGGTAACATGTTGTGGGAAATTAAAACCTCAACACTCTGACTTTTGTGGTTCCAGGCACTAAAGAACTTCAGACTTTTGAAAAAGTTACTGGAATAAGATATGTGTATTCAAATGAATTAACTTAAAATTCATTGTATTAATAATTTCATCATATAACCAGTACCTGCAGTTTGAAATACTCTATACTAATAATGAAGAAAAATTGGTTTTAAATTATGCCAGAATAAAAAATAAGAGTAAAAAAGTTTCTTTGCTTAGATAGAAGGAATAATATTTGCAGATGCTGTAACGTAGCGAAACAGTTTACCTTCCATTTTATCTCCTTAATGAAAGGGAACAATTGCCAAGGTGAAAATAACAAACATAAATACGAGCAATTTGAAGCTTGAGATAAATGAGAAAGTAATAAAATAACATTTATTTGTATGCACTCAGGCTCATACACCCGCATAAGCTGCATTTCAGAACAATGAGAGAACGGGCAGTGGGAAATCAGGTGGTGCCTTCTGGAAACTTGTGGAGAGGACAAGGTTGTTCTATCTGGTAACAAATCATTGCTTTTTCTTTATGTAATTTTTTTTACAGAAGCTTTAACACACACCACATGTTAGAAATTTGGGAATACTGGTAGAGCTACAGAAATTCCTCAGAAGACATAGTACATATTTGAAAAGCAAAAATAAAATCCGTAAATGATTTTAAGATAATTTTTTTAAAAAGTCATTTTATTATACTTTTGTGAAACCAGGTATTGGAAAACCTTCAGTAGACGACAATGGGGAAGCAAAGCTTTTAAAAAGGGACATGAGCACAGACTTAGCAATTTTAAATTAATTAGTGAGACATATCCCAACAATGAAGCGTCTCCAGAAATGAAAACCTAAATTTGAAAGTTAAAAACCATAACATAGAAAACTGGGTTCATAAAGCCCTGTCCTCTCAAATTCTTATAATTTTCCAGGGAGTGCCTGTCTTCAGCACCTCTGTGTTATGACATTTAAATATATTCTTTCATTTGTCTTTTATATATAGCATGGGCTTAGAGTACAGCATCATAAGAAGACACCCATTAATGACGCATTCCCCTCAGCTGGAAGCATGGAAATCTCGGTATTATTTTCCCTGTGTCAGAGAGCCTCTGCCCTACAAAATCTGTGACACAGAGCAGAACCATAGACAAAAACTATGACGCTAATCTGATATTCCGTTATTTCCTGCCATCCGTTTTCTTATCCCACCCCTTACTGGTTCTCATACTGAGAGTCGCCCCAGCTAAGCCCAGCACACAGAGAGCTATGGTAGGTTTCCAGCCAGCAGACTCTTATTGAAATTGACCTTCTCTCTTTACTCTGTGAAATCAGGGGTCACGTGATTGATACAAAGCTGATCCATGCTGTCATCGGAGCACCTCCTTCTGCTAACAACATGCCAGCGTTTGGTGTCACCGTAGAGTGAGTGGCCCACTCAGAACCTCCATCTTGAGAAATTTATATAATCTCTTTTCATCCTGAAATTACTTGTATGAAATTTATTGGTCACTTTCCTATCTATCCCTTCAGTAAAATCCAGGAATTTTGTTTTTAAACAAGGGAAGAAGTTCTTAAGCAATAAGATCTTGTCATTCTCATTTTGTTTTTAGAAGTTTGGATAGATACGTGTGTATGTGGAGAGAAAACTTTCAAATCTTTTTAAAGATCTACGACTTAAGAAGTTTCACACAGAAGAGGATACGACTTCAGGCTTAAATTGGAAAAGGCTTCTCTTGAATAACTCCAGTAACTAAAACAAAAACTCTTTATTGATTAATTAAGTGTAAAATTTCTAGTGTTGAGATGAGTGACAGAGAGCTGTGTCCACTGAGGAAAAAGCCAGAAGAAAGAGAGAACCTATAGATGTCCTCAAACTCATTTTTAGGTTTAAATCAGCTCCGATGTGCCCAATAACAGTAAACACATAAGTGTGCACCTCTCAGTGTGATCAGATAATTAACTCTTGGTATTTACATATTTTTGAAATAGTGTGTATATGGTCTTATACAGGAAAAGATCTCACCTTCATAAATTACGTCTTATTTGATAAAAATATTATCTAGAAAATAAAGGGACAATGAGTCAAACTCCTATTTGTGGGTTTTAAACTTTTGATGACGTGAAAAGTCTTCGTGGAGTCTATGTGTATCCTTTGCCTTATCTGAGCCCTGAAAAAACAAGGCATCACAGAAGCATACAGATCCATGATGATCATGGTACCAGCCACCACACGATGCTTTCAGAGAAGCGTCCCTGCTCACAGTCCAGCTGAAGGGGCAGGGACAGTCCCGGCAAGACCAGAGGCATCACCTTCCAGATTCAATTTGGTCGGTTCAGACTTGGACCCTGATCCGAGGGTAGTAGTACCTAGTCTTAGCATCGATGCTAGTAGACAGCCTGATGATAATGACAAAGCGTAGTCAGATTTACTCTAGGATAACCTGAACTGAGACAAATATAGCAGATCACAGATACTAATATGAATTATGAAAGCATAATGGAGAGCTAGAGAGAAGTCGGGAGGTAAAGTCAAGGCCCAGAGTGCCTTGTATATATGAGGAAGCAGCAGTTATGTATAAGCAGAAGCACTAAGGAGAAAAGTATGGTGGAGAAAAGATATACATAGGAGGCAAAGAACACATGTCTGCAGTGAGGGGAGGGAAGTAGATGCGCAGAGGAGCTCAACTCACAGCGTTGGATGAGCTCTAAAGAGTCGCCTTTGACTCAGTCGCTCTCAGCTTCTATTTTGGATTTCCATGACAGGGTTTCTTCTTATTCATTTCACGTGTCTCCTCTTACATGAACGAGGCGACCAAAATATGAATCCGTTCTTTTCGACGAAAAGAGTATAAGTAAAAGGGTGAATTATAACTTTAATCTTTTAAATGCTTTCAGACGTTTCTCCTAGCACTTTATATTGACATGAATATATATTTTTAGGTTCTTTTTAGTAGCATTGACATGCTGTAATGTGGAAGGCCACAAACCCCGGCCCATGAACTTGCTGTATCAGAATTGCCCGTGGAGGTTTGTGATACAGATTCTCGGGTTCCATCCCCAGAGCCTACACACATCATGTCTAGGATAAACCTGGGAACCTGCAATTTAAAAATATTTCCCAGGTGACTTTGATGCACAGTTACATTTAGAAAACCATAAGGAGTTTAAATTTAGAAGGTAAGATTCAGGCCTAGATATGTAACTCATTATTCTCTCTTATTAAACTTGTCTCTCAGAGTTTAGATGTTCTCATCTTTAATATAGATAGTAATATTCTCTACCAGGGTTTTGAAGATCAGTGAGATAATATACATGAAAAGTAAAGCAATTGTGGAATAGAAAATTAATGACCTGATCACTGAAGTTCCTTAAGGGATTGGTGTTTCTTTACGCAGACTTGACAGCATCGTAGATTGCCTGCTACCCCACAACCCCATCCCAGGAATTCCTAGGCCACAGCATCATCACAAAGGTCCCCATTCCAACAGGACCATTCTGAGGATACCCATGCACAAGTCTTTCAAGGAATTGGGACTAATTTGATTAGTCATGTACAAATAGTAATAACAATAAAAGAGTCTCTTTTTTCTTTTTTTGAGACTTCTGTTTTATTTTGGGGGGTTTACTTTGTTTTCTTTGGGTGCATTTCTTTTTTCTTCAATAAAATAAACAATTTTTAACTCTACAGTTCTTTTTATTAATGGAGATACAGAAGTTAATAACAGAAAAAATTAAGAACCAACTTACATCTATAAAAAGAAATATTATAGTCATTAAATATGCAAAACTTCTCTCATGTAATTTAAATGAAAAGTCAGTACAAGGTATATATACACAGCGTGACCCCCACATGTAATACATCACACCCCACACACATGTACTGACATATACAGACCCAGTATTTCAGATCCTGAAAGAATGCATATGAAAATTTTACCAGTGATGATATTAAGCTCATTCCTTGCATTTCTATATTTTCCAAATTTTCTGCATCAACTATGTATTATTTTACAATTTAGCAATAACTATTAAAATTATTTTTAAGTTTTAAAATACATTAATATGTTAGAGAATGTAAGTGGCCCAATAATATCAGACCTCAGTATGAAATGTCTTCCATGGCTTCCTGTGTCATTCAGGCACTAGCAGGGAAAGGACCCTCAGCTTGGACCTGGGACACACCAGGAATCGTGGGGCTCTCCCAGGATGATGCAAAAGCTTCTAGGTTTGTTCTACAATCGAAGGAGTAGGTTCCAGTTGCACAATTATCCAGATCTCAGGATGGAAAATAGTGAATACCAGTTTTTCTCAGTAGAGAGTTTTGTTCTGCCCTCCCACCCGCCGACCTACAACAAGTGAGGCTGGCATAGCAATTTCTCCACTGTGTGAGTCAAGTGATACTAAAATGTAAGTTGGGAGCACCTATGTTTAAATTTTTTCTGACTATTAGTGAACCAAATATTAAATGAAATAAAATAGGAAATAAATAATTTGACCAAATAATAAATGGTTCAAAGATTTGTGAAATAGTTCTCAATTGACTTTCTAGGGACATATAAGGAAAATGTTAGAAGATTTCATAGTCAAAGGATGAATGTCATTTCTTGCTATGGCTTTCAGAGTCCAAAGTTACTATAAAAATAATAAAAAAAGAAAACCAAACTGAGAGGGTACTGGTATTAGAGACAGAAGGGTCAGGTTTGAGTTCTAATTATACCACTAGGTGTAATTGAGTGACCTTATGCAAACCTGATTGTTTCAGGTGTAAAACTGAGATAATCCCATTGCCTACTTTACAGAGCGTTCCGAGAATGAAGTAAACAATTGTATGCGAAAATGTTTTGTAAAGCAAAAAAAAAAAATCACACATGCATGTACAGACACACACACACACACCTAGTTCGTTTTTTTTCATCCTGGCAACTTCTTATCTACTTTAATTTCAATTTATTTACAATTAAAATAACTACACCTCTCTTGTTTTAAGAGCCAGTGAGATGTCACAGATCCAAACAGACATCCCAAAATGTAAGGTGCTGTAAAAATTTTTTCTTCCCCAAAGCAAGACCATTCAAGATCCTTAAAGAGAAGAATACATTCAAATTTAGTGATGGATTTCAAAGTCCTCCCTCAAAACCTTAAGTCATTTACTGTAGAGACACTCTCAGCAGGAAGGAATCCAGACACCAGCTGAAGGGCGAAGACACCAGTTGAAGGTTTCGGGCTTCATCATCGGCCACCCCCCTCAGTTCTCTCTGGGCACGAGTTCATCACTGTGGAGGGTTGAAGACTATTTCTCCATCTTGTGAAAAAAGAGAGACACTGAATTATGTGTGCAGATGTGACTATGCAGCATGGGGTTCGGCTGCCTGTCACCCTTAATTCACATGACCCAAAGATTTGTGTTGAAGGAAACAGGTTTTTATTAACAGGGTTCCAACTCTGGGGGGCTAAGAGCACTCCTGCTCTGAGCCCTCCTCTCTCACAAGACCCAGAACTTCTCTTGCTCTCCAAAAAGCTACAAGCCAAAAAAAACCACACTCTGAAGTCTCCCATTTCCTTATCTGTCCTTAAGCCAGCAATGCAAACAGATCTCCATCTGCTCTGGGATGTACACTTGTGGGTTTCAGAGTCACCATCTTCTTGCAGCAAGCAGCCGTCTCTCTCAGGATCTGGGGTACGCGGTTCTCAGTCCCCATGTAGCAGTCCAGGACCCGTGTGCCATGCTGCACTGGATCATGATGCCCCAGAGGCTGGAGCCCAGGGAGGCATGTGTCTCAGCATGGGACCCTGTCTCCAGGAGAGGGCTTCCAACTGTGCGAGGCCTAAGCCCCTGGTGAGCCTGGCATCCGCCAGTCAGACGAGCACTTCCATCCATGCCAGGAGCAAGGGCCAGAGACCCAGAGTGTCCAAGCGTACCTGTGACCGAAAGTCCCAAGCACAAGCTCCACGAGTCAACAGTCAAGTGGGAGCCTGCACCAAGCTGAAAGGCAAGAAAGCCCCGAACCAATAAAGCAGCTTCTCTGCGACTTTGCTTTAAAAAGGGCCTTCCCAAAACACCACATGCACAGGAAGCCAGTGGGAGTGTCCAGCTTTTTAACCTATGGCCATATTTGTCTTTGCTCCTTTTTCCAGTCATGGGTGGAAGCCTCCAGTCACCCTGGGTGGGGTGTCTAGTCCTCAAAGCTCACAGGCACTGTCACAGGCCTGTGTCACAAGCTAGTAGCCTTCAGGCTGTGTGCTATTAAGCCCTAGCTCTGGTGGCACCCTTCCAGGACCCCTGCCTTTTTGCTGAATTTAGGCTGGGAGGTTTCCCTGGGCCTGGGGTCCCTCCTCTTCTCCAGGGATCTCTAGTCTGACCTACTCCATTACATATACAAGCATATACGCAGTTCCATTTGCACTTTTGCATTTACCAACCTAAATTTGTGGCAAATCAAAAGCAAAATAAGACATTAACCTGAGTATCTGGGTACATTGCCTTGACATACCTTTTCAACATACAATTTTCATTTTAACAATAATTACACTCATGACTCTCTTTGAAAAATTGTTACGTGTAACTAAATAGCCAAATTATTATATTGTTCCAAGTCTTAGATTAAATCAATGTGATTTTCCTCATCTAAAACAGAAGATTCTCAATAACCTGGGAAGACATAACAGAACTACGCTGGGCAGCCAAACAAAACCTTAGTATTTTATTCTGATTTCTGGCACTCCAACACAAGCACTACTTATTTTAAAATGTGCTACTATCATAATACTTTTAAGTACACAAGCCCTAGAAAAAGAGATACCCGATCCATCAACATGTCCTGGGGGTGGGAGATGGACAGAGAATTACCAGAGAAAGCACACAAAATCCATCTAAAGGAAACAAAGCAAAACACAAGCCCATTGACTCCACGCCAAGAAAATCACGAAATGTTTACATTGGTCCTCCTCTTCGTTAATTCTTTTTGAGGCAAAGAAGTCTCTTGAATTGTTGTTGGAATTTAGAATTACTCAAGATGATTATAACTGAATGGCCAGAGGGATATGCTCCCATTATGTCTTTTACCACATAGAAGTGCTGCGTTCTGTAAGGAATGTTGAAGGTTATGTTTGCCATGAAGGCGCCAAAGTAAGAAATGAAGAAGAGAAAGAATGTTAGCACCATTTTTAGGGCATTTACGTGGACTTCTGTGCTCACACCTCTAAAACCACGAGATCCACTTTGCATCCGATGAGTGTGCTTGCAGAGGGAGATGAGTAGCATACAAGTGCACATCACAAATACGGCTAGAGGAAATATGAGTGCCAAGTTGACAAGAAGCACTTCATTTGTTTGCTTTAACTTGAGTTTAGACCCAGTTATCGTGACATTCCTGAGGGCACCATCCGCTGTGTTCTGAGGGTAATCCACCTCGATACACAGAGCTGCAGTGCCCACAGAGGCCAGCAGGCTTCCCAGGAGCAGCCAAGGCATTAACTTAGGCATCCTGAATTTCAGCCAAAGAAAATAGGACTGGGTGAAGCCTATTAACTTGAAGCAGTAAAATAAAGAGAGGCAGGTGGCAAACCAGAGACTGACAGAGCTAAAAAACATCCAAAGGAACATCAGCGTTGCACCATAAATTTTCTCCTGATAAAGGAGTGGAAAGAACACAGAGAAAAAGCTCTGTACCATTAACACCATCTGCAGACCAAATCTAGACCCCCCTATGCATATTAAAAGGAGGTGCATTAGTGTTAGCTTTCTGCTCTTGATCAGTTCATTAGAGTTGACGATGATAAGAAATCCATTCACTGTAATCCCTGTAAAAAATTCTGCCGACATGATAACAACATGAGGAATAGCTGATAACGAAGAGGCCATGTCTCCTACCACAAATCTTAGCTCTTCCTTGTGGATGGTATTAAATGCCTCCTCCAGGTGATCTTGCAGATGGGAACATATACTGAAAAATCTGATTCTCTGCCCACTCCTGGATCATAAGTAGAGTCTTACACTAGACTTTTCCCCTGAAGAAGAAAGTCAGAGAGACTACTTTTTGAATCTGATGCCCTTAATGAAACTGTGGGTATGCAAATTCAAAGATTTGAATGATGGTTTGGTCTTCCAATTATATCCTAGGAAAAACTGCCATATTGGCATCATTCAGTTCTCACGCTTACTAATTTTGACAAAAATATGATTATGGAGGTTTTACTTAGGTTACTATTATTTCTTTTTTGTCTTCTTTTTTCCTGATGGCAAATGCCATTTGGGCCAGACAACCATTTCCTATTACTTCCCCAAGTACCCAAGCTCAGTATGCCTTTTTACCTGATAATAATTCCAAGATACTTTAATACATTCCCCCTCACCCCCCAAGCCCCACCAAAGAGAATTTCTTCTCCACACGTGATAATCATTTCCTGGGAACTAATTCTGTATGGGAATCCTGCATTCCCCTAAGTGACCTTTTATATTTTTAAAGCCTTCTTGGTAGAATTCTATTCTGAGAGTCAGCAAACCAGTGACAAAGCTAGTGCATAACTAATCCACACCTGACATCCTTTGTTCATGCTGAAGAGCATCAGGTCAAAGGTGGATGGTACAGAAACTCCTAGCCACCAGCAGAGGGCGTAATTACCCATGTGTTATAGCCAGCTTAAGCTCTCTATTTCTAAGAAATGTTCCCTTCACCTTGCTGACCTTGAGTCACATCACAGGTAAAATGTACGTAAACCATTACTACTTCATAAAGAAGATATGGTGCTCAAAGCGCTTTGCCCAGTGGTTAGGCTATGCTGAGCACTCAACAAATGTTAACTATTATTACTGCTATAGGTCTGCCTTCCTACTGCGTTTACCTGAGCAAGAAAATCATGATCCTATTTAGAGCGTTTTCAGTAAGAATTACAATTAAGAACAGTTTAAGCACTTTCAGTTAAGCATTAAACAGTTAAATGTTTAAGAGCAGTTTAAACATTGTCAATGAGAATTAAGATTGTAAGAGCATTGAAAATAGAAAAAAAGCAAAGAACTAGACCTGCCACCCACTGCCAACATCTTTCACTGTATGTAACGCCTTCCAGAGTCGTCCATAGAATGTATATTCACTAGCCCATGAAAGCCAGTGTCAGGGCTACCTGGGTGACATTCCCCAGCCAGTTTTATCACTCTCCCACTCATCTTCTAAACATCACACCTATCCAAAATGCAGCAAGGTTTATCCCCTCTCCACCTCTCCTAAAATGCTGGTTTTCAGAGCTGTGCATCAATTTTGCCTGTGGTGTTTGGACTTGCAATCTTCCTAGGCCATAACATGTGACGTTGCCCATGTGGAACTTGCCCCTTGGCCTGCAGGAAGCTGTTCCCAATCTACGTGTAGGTGAAGAAGCTTCGTCTCAATTGCAAACTCTGAAGGCCAATGTCATGTTCCTGAGGTGAAGGGAAAGAAAATGGGATTTAGATAGCTTATAGCTTAGTATTTCAGCTTACCTCTCTGAGACTGGGTTATATCTGAAATGAATGATGGCATGTAAGAGGAAATGACAACTGAATTTTCAAATACTGTAGCCCACTACAGCTTCTGCTTCTTAGTTAAAATAAAATTTCAATTAATCATAGTGTTTTATTTTCCAAAAATTCTGTTGTAATTAATATTTCATTATGAATGTGTTTCTTCGAATGAGCTTGTTGAATTAAAGATGCTTGAGTAAGTGATGAACAATAATTGGCATATACATAACCAGCCAGTTTACATTTGCATGACATGTTATCAGTTGTGTGATGTTAGACTAAAATCTGAGAATGTATGCTGACCATTAGGGTAACTGTTTTTATTATGATAGATGTTCACTGTTTATGCCTATACTGTTGCAAAGAATATATGAATATGTCCAAAATATGTACATCTTATTCTAGTGTAGCAATATAGATTTTTTAAAATTTCAAATCTTTATCAGGATAACCAGTATTTGGGGAGACAATGATCATATTATTTCTTCATTCCCCATTAATTCCTTTTCTCTGGTCCTTTCTCTCAATTTCCC
>VMDR010030052.1:0-12516 GCA_007922815.1 Macrotus californicus
GAATTTAGGGCATGAAGCTGTTCATAATTTTCAATATTATCCTTTTAATGTTTGTGGAATTTTCAATGATCTTACCTCTCATTCCTGAGAGTGGAAATTTGTGTCTTTGCTCCTTTTGTCCTGACTTTCTAGTCTCACTACAGGTTTCTTCATTTTACTATCTTAAAGAACCAGGTTTTGGTTTAATGGATTTTCTTTATTCTTTCTCTGTTTACTATTTTCACTGATTTCTGTTCTGATCTTTGTTATTTCCTTTCTCCTGCTCACTCTGGGTTTAACCTTTCTTCTTTAATATAATTATTTAGAGCTATAAATTTCCCTATAATACTACTTTGACTATGCTCACAAATTTTAACAAGTTGTATTTTCATTTTCATTCAATTCAAAATATGATCTAATTTCCCTAGCAATTTCTTCTTTGACCCACCCATTGTTTAGACGTGTGCTTTTTAGCTTCCAAATATTGGAGATTTTCCATATATCATTCTGTTATTGATTTTAATTTAAACCCACTGTGGTAGAGAACATAACTTTTATGAGTTGAATCCCTTTAAATTTATTGAGGCTCATGTGATGGTCCAGAATAGGGTCTGTATATAGTTGAATGTTCCATGTGTACTTGAAAATAAGGTGAATAAGGTTCAATGGAAAGTTCTATGACTGTCCATTGGGTAAAGTTGGTTGACAGTGTTCAGGTCTTCTATATCCTTACTGATTTTCTATCTACTTATTTTCCCAGTTATTGAGCGAGGGGCGCTGAAATCTCTGACTACTATCATAGATTTGTCTATTTCTCCTTGCAGGTCTATCAGTTTTGGCTTTGTATATTCTGAAGCTGTTAATAGGTGCATACATATGCCAGATAGTGTCCTCTTGATGAACTGGTCTCTTTATCATTATGAAGAGATCTTTTTTTTTTTTCCCTGTACCTTCTCCTGCTATTCTCCTCCTCCCGCTGCCCACTGAAAACCCTCCATGTGATGCCCTTGTCTCTGATTCTGTTCTTGTTCTAGTTGTTTGCTTAGTTTTTGTTTTTGTTTTTTTAGGTTCAGTTGTTGATAGTCATGAGTTTGTTGTCATTTTACTGTTCATAGTTTTTGATCTTCTATTTCTTAGATAAGTTCCTTTAACATTTCATATAATAGGGGCTTGGTGATGATGAACTCCTTTAATTTGACCTTATCTGGGAAGCATTTTATCTGCCTTTCCATTCTGTATGATAGTTTTGCTGGATAGAGTAATCTTGGATATAGGTCTTTGCCTTTCATGACATCAAATACTTCTAGCTCCTTGTCTGAAAGGTTTCTTTTGAGAAATCAGCTGATAGTCTTATGGGAACTCCTTTGTAGGTAACTCTCTCCTTTCCCCTTGCCCCTTTTAAGATTCTCTCTTTATCTTTCATCTTGGGTAATGTAATTATGATGTGCCTTTGTGTGTTCCTCTTTGGGTCCAATTTCTTTGGGACTCTCTGACTTCCCGGACTTCCTAGAAGTCTATTTCCTTTGCCAGTTTGGGAAAGTTTTCCTTCATTATTTGTTCAAATAAGTTTTCAACTTCTTGCTGTTGTTCTCCTTCTGGCACCCCTATGATTCAGCTATTGGGATGCTTAAAGTTGTCCCATAGGTTCTTAAGCCTCTCCTCATTTTTTTTGAGTCCTTATTTCTTCAGTCTGTTCCAGTTGGATGTTTATTTCATCTTTTTGTTCCAGGTCATTGATTTGAGTCCTGATTTCCTTCCCTTCACTGTTTTTTCCCTGTATATTTTGCTTTATTTCACTTTGGGTAGCCTTCATTTTGCAGCCAAGCTCAATCAATTCTGTGAACTCTGCATCAGATAGGTTGGCTATCTCCTTGTTGTTTAGCTCTTTTTCTGGAGTTTTGATCTGTTCTTTCATTTGGGACATATTTCTTTGTCTTGGTGTTGTAAGGGGGCGGGGCCGTAGATATTCACCATGGCTGGGCAACCCTCTTTGTTGCGTTGTGGTGCTGTCTGTGGGGGAGGGGTCAGAGAGAGAACAATGTAGCTCATTTGCTTGGCTCTAGCACTACTTTCCAACAAACTCGGTCATGTGAGACTGGGAGTTTCTCCCACCGTGGCAACTCCTGCGGTGGTTTACAGCTAGCTTGAGTCTTTAGTTTCCCGTTCAGCTAGCGCTGCCTTGTCACAGGTCCTCTGAGCCAGCCTGGCTGTCTGTCTTCATACCTCCTACCAGTCTAGTGAATGTTCCTTTAACTCCATGGTTGTCAGAGTTCCGTGCAGTGTGATTTTCTGGCACTTCTGGTTATTATCTCTAGATTGGTTGTTATCCTCTTTTTGGTTGTGCAAGGAAGCGATGGGTTTCTACCTATGCCTCCATCTTGGCCAGAACTCTGAAATGATCTTAATCCTTAGTAATATTCTTTGCTCTGAAATCTACTCTGTCTCATATTATAGACCCCCTTTAGCTTTCTTTTGATTTTCTTTGAATATCTTTGGGTGCAAAGGACTGACAGGTATGGATATAAAACAATCATCTCTATAAAATATCCAACAGAAATCATAACATTAATATATTAACAAGTTCTGAGTGGTTAAAAAGCTGGTATCTAGAGCAGCGCAGTGTGAATCCTCGGATTGGCAGCATCAGCCTCACTTGGGACCTTGTTAGAAATGCAAAGTTCAGGCTGCACTCCAGACCTACTGACTCAGAATTTCTGGGGCAGGATCCAGAAATCTGTGTTCTAACAAGTGCACCTGGGACTTTCAAGGCATGTCAAAGTTTGAGAATCCTGGCCTAGAGTCCCTCTAGCTTCTAATTCTAGAAATAAGTATTTGGATCAATATATGCCAAAAAAATACTTTTGAACAAGTGAGCCAAACTAAAACTTTCTCTAGCTAGAGGAGCATTTTTGCAACCCTACATTTATGTTGAAAATACTGCTTATGGAAACATTACAAAGAATTTTCACTGCATGTGACAACTGAAGCTTGGGGATGAATAAAAGTTGAGTATGATTCAAAAACTCCCTCCGCTTAAAACAACTCTATAGGGGCAGAACTTTTGTTTTCTTCTAGGTCCAGTGCAGTAGGTGGGCCATTTCTGAGTGAAGACTCCTTACTATGCAGTTAGTCTGTGTAGATACAGTCTTTTGACTGCTATACCAAATGGGTGGGGTTCTTTTTCCTTTTAAATGTACTTTTGTACCTGGAGAGTTCTTTCTGCTGATGGTGCTAGCAAAATGGAGTAGACCATTCTTAAAGCTCCCCTCAGGCATGAGGCTGCTCAGTTCTTTATACATCTTATCTCATCCAGTCCCCATGATAACTCTGCCAGGCAGGTATTCCACTCTTCATTACAGGCAGTTGGAGAAACTGGCCTGTGGACACATGGCTGGGGAGTCACTGGATGAACTGGTTGACCACTCCCTCACTCCAATCCTGGAGAATTCCCACTGGGGCCACCAGAGCTCCTACTTATAACTTCAAAACATAAAGAACAACGAAAGAAAAAGACTCATGATGTTTAAAAAAGTGCACCCCCTTGTTTTAGTTCAAAAACTTAATAGACATTTGAACAGTAAACAAGTTGGCTGATTTGAGCACACGTGACATATTTCTAAGTATGGAAGGGATGCAAAGGAAGCTGGAGGAGAGGAAAGTCCTTGCCTTGGCCCTTTGTAAATCGACTACAGACACACACCCTCACCTACACACCCTAAGCCAAAAAAGTGCTCTATGGAAACAGTAACAGAAGTCATTTCAGTATATTGCCTTTCATTTAATATGGACTGGACTACATATTTGTATTAAATGCACTTAAGTTTAATTTTTAATAGAGGTCTTTTACTTGGGTTATAAGTATTACTTAAGAAAATTTTCGCAGTCAGATCAAGAATAACTAGGTGTGGTATAGAAATTTTATCATATAGCAGTACTTGGGGATTACAATATTCTTATGTACAGTTTGTTAATTGGTTGGAGTCACTCCCTAAATAGAACTTAAAAACTCCATTTTTGACATCACATGAAGAAATTAGTTCAAATTCAAGTATGGATGCTATTTAGCCACGTGGGATCACTTAATTGGCGGTTTTTTCCACAAAGAATGCTAAACAGAGTTCCCATTCCTCTTCTAATTTCCTTGTATCAGAACCAAAAATAATACTGCATATTTGCTTTGTACCTGACACAACAATTTTTTTTTAAAAGCCCCACACACAGTGTCATCAGTGGTCAACAAAAGAATTTGAAAGTCTAAAAGAAGAGACAGGTTAGAGGGTAGAGTGGTTGGTGTTTCCTCTCTGGCTTCCATTTCTGGTAGCATAAAAATGAAGTTATAGAAAATGTGTTTTCAACATGCTGATAAAAGATTAGAAAGAATCACTTGGCTCAAAGAAATTTTAACATCACATTAAGGAGAGGGAAGATTGTAAAATAAAACCAAAAAACATGTCCACAAGAACTTGAAGAAATCACAAAAATTCATGAGCAATCATTGACTTGGTTTGTTATAATTTCAAATTAACTCCTCTTAAAATATGTGGTTTGGATGTGACCACTTAAATGGCTTTTATCTATGATTTCCAAGGTGATAAGTTCAAAGCTTAATGAATTTTCTTGAGATTGAGTTTTTAAACCTTTGAAATCTTATATTTCAATAATGTACTATTACCTTAACATTTAAGCAAAGCTGCCTGATCTAGAGAAAATTCAATCTCTTCTGATGATTAATTTCAGTAATTGAGCATAAAAACATTTGGAACAAGAAGGGCTGTATAAATGAACTGTCAGCATATATTACGACGTTACAATGTTGCTTAGGTAAGAAAATGCTCCTTGAAGGAGTTGGCACAAGGAGCAGCCAATTGGAAAAACGGAGGAAGTAAGCTATCACTGACATAATGAGGAGGAATCCCATTAACGCTGCAGGCCAGGTATGTGAAGGAGGTGTGACTGACATGCAGGACTTGGAGATTAACTGTGTGGGACCCTTGCAAGCTAGGCCTACCTGCATCTAACCTAATGCTCCCTTTGGTATCAGACTTTGACTGACATGGTGTTTACAGAGTCATGGCTCTAGCTAGCTCTTTTCTTTTCAATGCCAAGGATTTTGTTTCAGCCATGGTATCTGAAGGGAGCATTTTCAGGGGGGAGGAAAAATACAGTCAGGCCCAGAGTAAGTCTCACATTAAGATGTGATTAGTGTTCACTTTTAATGTCAAAAACAATTTAAAAAGCTACATTTCATACACAGACAAGGATGACAATGACCATGAGCTCATCAAGTCCCTATGTTCCTATCAGTAGGTCCCTTTGGATGTTGCTAATAAACGGTAAGATTTTTAGAAGCCAGCATAATGACATGATATAAAAACAATTTAAAAAATTTGACATTTATGAGTATGGAAGAAGTCATTGTTTTGAAGCTGTGTCTAGAATTGCCACAGAGCATTGGAATCTAGTTCAAATTAACATAACATCCTTGAAAGGTTCAAAGACATGGGTTAGTCCTGAATATATATATTTCTAGTGCAAGTGATTATATAATGAAGAAAGTCACTGGGCAGATTTGGATATTCCTAGTCTTTAAAACATTCTTTCTGGAGTAGAAGGGAAGCCCTAGAGATTTAGTACAGCCGAAACTTACTAACGGATGGCTTTTTATTCACATGAATTCCACTATAGTGAGGGTTAAGTGTTGTTTTACCAAATCCGTCTGTTACTTACAATAAAAGAGTGTCCTTTGCAAGGCGAATGTGAGTCCTACTTACCAACACCTGAACTGCAGAACAGGGCCCCCATTTCCTGTGTATGGCTCCTGCTCTACATTAGATGGAATGACCCGCCTCTGACTCCTACTCCGCCACCAGCTCCCTGAGAAACCCTGATGAATCATTTGGCTCTCTACAGCAATTACAAGCTCAAAGACAGAGCGCACTGGAGGTTCGTTTAAATTACCTACAAAGCTGACAACTGGCCCCACCACAAGTAAAAAAAAAAGCCTTAAGGTATTTACTTTTTCCAGACCTTGTTAATTATTTAGTAATTTTACCTCATAATTACACTTCATCCCTCTCCCAAGACCAAGTTCAGATAGACACTTCCTAATCTCATGGGTAAAGGGAAGAACACGGCAGCCGGCGCGGCCAGGTCAGTCCGTGTGTCCGAGCGCCTGATGCAGTCCTCAACACCAGCAACCTGTATGGCGTGCTTTTCGAAGATGCTAAAGGCCCTGTTGTGCTTATCCTTTTAGAGAACTCCATCCCCACACTTTTAAAGTAGTAACTCGTTCTAAGATGACTGACTGACTTAATAAAATATATGGTATTGACTATCTTCCAGGCGCCATTCTGTGTACTTAAAAGACGACGCTCCGACCACAAGGAGCTCCCACCCCAATCGCCAAGTGGCCCTAGGAAGGGAAACGCACTAGGTGGAAGTTCGGGGAGGGGAGCCCAGAGAATGAAAACCATGTTTCTAGATGAAGGTGATCTCTGCAAGGGGATTTCAAAAAAAGAACAAATATAACTATGAAAGAAAAAGATCAGGAGAAGGCTGTCCAAAATGAGGAAAAAGAAAGAGCAAAACAAACAGTAAAGCCCAAGGAAGATAAGGTATTTGGCCAAATCCACAGATGGTGCGTGGGACGGTCTGGGAAGAGGCTGGCAGAAACGATTGGAGTATACTGCTTAGGGTCTTGGACTCTTCTCTCAAGGAGTCCAGACAGAAGGGAAATGGGGGCCAGGCTCCTCTGTCCATGTAAAGGAAAATCGGGGCGAAAAAGCTCACACCAAGATGGCTACCCCTCCCTGCCGAGACTGATGGGATAACCGCTTCTGTTCCGCTTCTGTAAACCTGCTTCACGCTCTCTCCCAGCTCCGCCCTGCAGGACCTCCCGCCACCCCAGCTATAAAGGAAGAGTGAAACCTTAGTTCGGGACTCAGACTTTGGAGGGGACTGCTCTGAGCTCGCATGCGTAAATAAAGTCTCCCTTCGCTACCCTCTATCCTCTTCATCTCCCACGAGTCTTATTTTCTGCAACATTTTGGTTCCCCGACCGGGAAAAGACTCACGCGAGCAGGCATTTGCCTCCGGTGAGGGAGCACGCGGGTGCTCCGGGGAGCCCTGCGAAGAATGGGAGGCGCGCCGCTCGGCTTCTTTTGGGAACCACTTCGCTGGGGACCCCGCGGAGCGTCAGGCGTTCTCGGACCTGACCCGGACCGCAGGGGACAGCGAACGGAACACCAGGGGCCACGCGGCGTCAGGTTCGGGTGAGTGGCCATATAACCCACACCCCAGGCAGGCGGCCCAGCGGGCGGGAGAGACTGATCACCTCTCACAGGCCTCCGGGCCATCAGGCAGGGCTCCCCGCGGGACGGGGAGGGAACGTTACAGCCTCGGAGAGTCTGGTTTCTGAATGTGTGTGTGGTTGTGTGTGCGGCCCCACGGATCAAATCCACAGGGCCTGCCTGGGCCCTCACCTGTGGTTCCTCGGCCTGTCCTACGGCATAACGGCTGGTTCACCGGACTCTACTCGGGCAGCCTTAGCCGAGAGGAGCCCAAGTCCCTGCGAGGGGAGAGGCCAGACGGGCATCTGAGAGGTCTCCCCAGGGAGGCACCCCAACCCTTTGTCCGTCCGCGCCGTAAAGGGGGGAGTATGGGAGGCGGACAGTCATCTCCCACGGTTCCCGACTGCATGCTCCAGAACTCCTCCAGGTTCAGGGGTCAGGGCCTGTCCATGAATCCTGACACCCTGAGCACCTTTTGCGAGCGCCAGTGGCCCACTTTTGGGGTGGGCTGGCCTCCCGAGGGGACTCTAGATTTAGGGACCATTAGGGCAGTGCACCTCGTTGTCACAGGCCAGCCAGGGCACCCAGATCAATATGTCTATACTGACCAGTGGCAAGAGCTTGCCCAAGTCCCCCCCAAGATGGCTCCAAGACTGTGCTGGAAGACGGAGAACCCCAAGGAGTCTCGGGGTGGCCCCAGGATGTTGCCAGTCAAGGGCCACTCAAGGGCACCATTCGCAAGTCGTAACCGTCCAGGTTGGAGGGCATGAAGTTACTCATGAGTTCCTCTATCTCCCCAAATACCCCGTCCCACTCTTGGGAAGAGACTTACTGACTAAACTAGGGGCACAAATCTCCTTCCAACCGAAAGGAGACATCAACCTCCAACTCAGAGGAAGCCTGGCGCTACTAGTCACGGTCCCCATGGGAGGAGAGAACTGGCTCTACGAGGAACAGGGAAGGGCTGAGGCAATACTGGCTGGACAGGATCTTAAGGAGCTTAAGGTTAGACATGCTCAGGTCTGGGCCGAGGACAACCCCCCCTGAAATAGCCATCAACCATGCCCCCTGGAAACCCACCGCCACCCCCGCACGAGTGGGCCAGTACCCCATCTCAAAGGACACTCTGGCCGGCATTTCAGGGATCATCCAGAGACACTTAGCGAACAGCATCCTTGTCCCCTGCCAGTCTCAGTGGAACACCCCACTATTGCCAGTGCAGAAACCTGATGGAAGTGGGTACCGGCCTGTCCAGGACTTACGTACGGTTAACAAGGTAACCGTTAGCCTGCACCCGGTAGTCCCAAACCCCTCCCCAACAGGCAGTGTGGTTCACCTACCTAGACTTAAAGGATGCCTTTTTCTGCCTGCGGGTAGCTGAACAAAGCCAGCCCATTCACCTTTGAGTGGGAGGAACCAGCCACCAGCATCAAGACACAATTTACCTGGACGCACCTGCTGCAAGGATTCAAGAACTCCCCTACCTTATTTGGGGAAGCTTTGGCCAAGGACCTGAGCGTATTCGTGGAGGCCGAGAAGGACCTTGTCCTACTCCAATACTTCGATGACATCCTCCTGGCGGCCCCCACGGAACGTCAGTATTGGGAGGGCACTGACCGGCTTCTCCGACTTCTGGCAGAAGCAGGGTACAAGGTGTCCTGGAAAAAGGCCCAGATCTGCCAGCAACAAGTTAAGTATCTGGGGTTGACAATAACCCAGGAGAGGAGATCACTTGGGCTTGACCAAAATCTACCCATGCCTACCAGCCCGCGGAAGCTAAAGGAGTTCTTGGGAGCTGCCAGGTTCTGCCACATCTGGATCCCAGGGTATGCAGCCTTAGCCAAACCACTATACAACGCCCTGGTGGGACTGGAGCCCGCACTGCTCCAGTGGGGGCCAGACCAGGGCAAGGCCTTCCAGGCTATTAAGGACTGGCACCGGCCCTGGTAGCAGAGTTTCACCAAGCTACGCATCTGTGAAAGACAGCCCTTGAAAACCTGCTTAAAAGGTATTCTAAGCTCACCAGCCTCTGCGCCTCCATCAGTGGCCAGTGTATCACGTGTGCCAGAAACAACCCCCCTAGAACCTGAAGGGGCTGCCCAGGGTTCAGGCCAGCGGCAGCATGCCCTTCAAAGACCTGCAAGTGGATTTTACCCAAGTTAAACCCAGTAAAGGCTACAGATACTTATTAGTATTCGTCTGCACTTTCACCGATTGGGGAGAGGCCTTCCCGACCAGAACTGAGAAAAGCCAGGAGGTAGTGAAAATGCTCTTGAAAGAGATTATACCCAGGTATGGGCTCCCCCTCTCTATTGAAAGAGACAATGGGTCAGCATTTGCAGCCAAAGTGGTGCAGGAACTGACTGAGCACCTGCAAATCAAGTGGAACCTACATGTGGCCTACCACCCACAGAGCTCAGGCATGGTGGAGCGCATGAATAGGACCCTGAAGACCACCCTGGCTAAGTTCCACCAAGAAACGCGGCTCCCCTGGCCAGACCTGCTTCCCCTAGTCTTATTTAGAGTAAGGAACGCCCCGGGCAAGGCAGGATATACCCCATTCGAACTCCATTTTGGTAGGCTCCCACCTGTCCTGCTGTTGCCCCAGGGAGATGTCAGATTAATAGGAGAGGCTAGCCAGGAGACCTTTCTGGTAGAATTAGGAAAAACTATAGCCCAGATCCACAAAACAACCTTAGAGAGAAAAGGTATCCCCCTAGGAGGCCCAGTCCACCCCTGGCAACCGGGTGACTATGTTTGGGTCAAGGATTGGAAGAAAGAGACGCTCCAGCCCACATGGACTGGACCCCCCTGGTAATTTTGACCTTCCCCAGTGCTCTTAAAGTTGCAGGAATCATCCCTTGGGTCCACCACAGCCAAGTAAAAGGGGCAACTGAACCAGGAGGCGACAAGGAGAGATGGCGAGCCATCCCGGACCCAGAGAACCCCCCACCCCCCGCCCCCGCCTCAAGATCCAGCTAGCCACTACAAAGGAATGGAGAAGTGCTCCTGGCAAGCCCTGCTGATCCTCAACCTCATCACAGCAGTTTTGGGACTTGGACTGGTCACTGTGTCCCCAAGTGCTTGGGGCAATGGTCAAGGGCTTGCGCTCAGACTAGCTTATGTGGCCCTCATTGCAGTGCTCGAGGGTATCACATGCTGGCTTCACTAGCCACCCAGGCAAAATGGAGACCCCAAGATTATCATGGGTCTTGCTTATATTAGCAGCCAGGTGGGTGTTGAGCCTATCAAAGTGGGGTGGGGGGGCGACATGTAGGTGCTCCATGCCAGGAGGGAGAATTAGGGTCAGGGCCACGTATTGGTCTTCCCTAAGCTCTCCATTCACGGCTCACACCCTTGTCCCTACCAAATGCTACCAGGCTAGACAAGCCACGCTATGCACCTGGGGAAACAGGCAGTTCTGGACAGGCACCCTAGAGCATAAGGGCGAGGCAGTATGCAGTCAGATAGGGAAATCAGGGACCAAGGCATGTTGGACTTACTACCCCCAGCTAGGGTCGTCAGACGGCGGGGGGGGGGAAGCAGGACCAAGCCCTGCAACAGCGCACTGACTCACCCCAAGGAGCATCCAGACTATTAAGGCCTCAACCTGACTGCCTTCCTTGAGGCCATCCAGTGGTTCAGCCCAACTGAACAGGTGGACCAGGTTATATGAGAAGTATACTCTATTTACCAAAACTCCAGCCAGGCGGCCCCTGAGTGCTGGGTATGCCTCCCCCTGTCCCAACGGGCCCTGGTTGCAGTACCTGTACCTGACAACTGGACCATGCTAGAGAACCATGAAAATATCACTATTTTTGATCCCATTGCAACCAGGGTCGAGCTAGTCCCACTCAATACTAGCTCTACCTGTTACCTCCCCCACAGCAAGCCCTCCACACCCATAGAAGTCAGGACCATCGATAGGAAGCTTTGCAAGCACAATCAGACCCTCAATGAAACCACTGGCAGCCCCCCGGCATATTCTTCCTATGTGGTGCCCGTGCTTATAGGTGCCTGCAAGCAAATCGGACAGGGTTATGTATACAGTTATTTCTAGCCCCCAAATTTACATCTACACCCCTCGGGAAGCTGAGCAACAGTTCTTCCCAAAGACTAGAAAGAAGAGGGCTGCGCTGGCAAGGGCCCTCATAAGAATAAGCTTAGCAGCAGGGATAGGAATGGGAGTAGGGGGTCTAGGGACTTCATCCATGTGTACTACCGCCTATCTAAGCGTGGAAAGAATAGCAGACTCCCTAGCCACCCTACAGGACCCCATCACCTCCCTGGCAGAAGTTACCCTACAAAACAGATGAGCCTTGGACCTCCTCACTGCTGAGAAAGGGGGAACATGCATGTTCCTCGGGGAAGAATGTTGCCATAGTAATCTGACAAGCCACGGCTCACATCCTCGCCATAAAAAGTTATCAGGCCTTAGGCACCCAAGCAGAGAATGTCTGGTCCTAGAAGACAAGAGTGATGATGCCTACGATGATGTTCTCTAACATAGGCATCAAAGGGGGGGAAAATGTAGAGGAAAATCAGGGCGAAAAGGCTCACCCCAAGATGGCTACCCCCCCCTGTCGAGGCTGATACAATAACCGCTTCTTTTCCGCTTCTGTAAACCTGCTTCGGGTTCTTTCCTAGCTCTGCCCTGCAGGACCTCCCGCCACCCCAGCTATAAAGGAAGAATGAAACCTTAGTTCGGGGCTCAGATTTTGGAGGGGACTCCTCTGAGCCCGCATGCGTAAATAAAGTCTCCCTTTGCTACCCTCTTAACTCTCGCACGAGTCTTATTTTCTGCAACATCCAGACAACTAACCTGAAACTGTCAATTAAACACATGATACCGTCTTTTTTCTTATTGTGCTGGGCTCCGGGAACAGAGGAATTACATGTTCCAGCTACTGAAGTCCAGGGCCTGCCTTTAGCGAACACTCACATTTTTATGAATAAGTGAACAAAGAGCTAAACTGACTCATTAAAAGTAGCTGAAATTTTAAATTTTACTATTAGTGTATCTTTCTGTGCAAATAAGTTCCTATGTGATTTATTTCAAATAAATGAACTCAAAGAACCTAATGTTTTCTTTACTCCACATTACTTCCTTTTTGGGTTACTCAAAATATCATATAAACAGAGGAATACTAACATATTTTATATGCAAGAAGTTGATGTCACAATCCTGTGCTAGAGACTGGTTTTGCATACCATCAACTAACTATTTGTATAAAAAGAAAAATAGATA
>VMDR010030053.1:0-12517 GCA_007922815.1 Macrotus californicus
GATTCTCCCATGGGAAATCAGGCCTGCATTGTACCTAGGCTGCTTTGAGGCTTGCTTTTGCTAAAATTTCCTCACCCTGAATTGAGGCAGCAAATGTTTACTGCAATCTGTGCTAAACCTCCCAAGGATGAAGTGTAACCAGTTGAACCACTTTTCCCCTTTGCATTTGCAAATATCCTTCTCTTTGAAGTAATTAGCAACATTCTTTCCTTTGTTATCTATAAAAGGTAACCACCAAAAGCGAACCTGTGCATAGTAAATGAGGACCATCCTCATATAATGTTACTGTACCTTATCAAATGCTTTTTCCTCTTCCATTGATATGATCATGTGATTTTTGTCTTTCCTTTTGTTCATGTGATGTATTACATTTATTGGTTTGAGAATATTGTACCATCCTTGCATCCCTGGGATGAATCCCACTTGATCATGGTGTATATGATATTTTCAATGTGTTGCTGGATGAGGTTTGCCAATATTTTGTTGAGGATTTTAGCGTCTATGTTCATCAGTGATATTGGCCTGTAGTTTTCTTTCTTTGCTGTGTCTTTATCTGGTTTTTGGATTAGGATGATGTTGGCTTTATAAAAAGACTTTGAGAGTCTTCTCTTGGATTTTTTTGAATAGTCTGTGAAGGATAGGAGTTAGCTCTTCCTTAAATGTTTTGTAAAATTCTCCTGTGAAACTGTCTGGTCCAGGGCTTTTGTGTGCTGACAGTTTTTTGATTACTGCCTCAATTTCATCAGCTCTTATTGTTCTGTTCAGGCTTTCTGCTTCTTCTTCATTCCATTTTGGAAGGTATATTTTTCTAGAGATATGTTCATTTCATTCAAGTTTTCAAATTTCTTGGCATGTAGTTGTTAGTAGTAATTTCTTACAATTCTTTGTATTTCTGTGGTATCAGTTGTAATCTCTCCTGTGTTTCACTTCTGATTGTGTTTTTTGGGTCCTCTCTCTTATTTTTGACGAGTCTGCTTAAAGGCTTGTCGATTTTGTTTATCATTTCAAAGAATCAGCTCCTGGATTTATTGATCCTTTGAATTGTTCTTTTAATCTCTATGTTGTTTAATTCTGCTTTCATCTTGGTTATTTCCTTCCTTCTACTTGCCCTGAGTTTTGTTTGTTGTTGTTCCTCCAGTTCTTGTAGGTGTAGGGTTAGGTTGTTTATTTGAAAGGTTTCTATCTTTTTTAGGTAAGCCTCTATCACTATGAACTTCCCTCTCAGGACTGCCTTCGCTGTGTCCCATAAGTTCTGGGTTTTTGTGAGTTCATTTTCATTTGTTTCCAGAAACTTTTCAAGTTCTTCCTTGATCTCATTCTTAACCCATTCATTGTTTAATAGAATGCTATTCAGTCTCCATGAATTTGAGTGTTTTTGAATTTTTTCCTTGAGGTTGGTTTCTGGTTTCAGTTCCTTGTGGTTTAAGAAGGTGCTTGAGATCATTTCATTTTTCTTGAATTTGTTGAGGCTTGTTTTGTGTCCTATTATGTGATCTATCTTTGAAACTGTTCCATGTGCATTTGAAAAGAATGTGTATTTTGCTTCTTTGGGATGATCAGTTAAGTCCGTTTGATTTAGGGCATTGTTCAATTTCACAATACCTTTGTTGATATTTAGTTTGGGGATTCTATCCATTTTTGACAGTGGGGTGTTAAAATCCTCTAGTATAAGTGTGTTGCTGTCTGTATTTTTTCTGAAGTTCTCCAAGATTTTCCTTATATATTTGGAAAATATATATCTCTTATGTTTGGTGCATATTTATTTACAATGTTTATGTCTTCTTGATAAATTTTTCCCTTGAGTATTATGAAATGTCTTTCTGTGTCTCTTTTTATGACCTTTGTTTTGAAGTCTATTTTGTCTGACATAAGTATTGCTACACCAGATTTTTTTCTTTCCCATTTGCTTGGAATAATTTTTTTTCCCAGCCTTTATTTTTAGTCTGTGTAGGTGTTTTGTTCTGAGGTGGGTCTCTTGTAGGCAGCATATGTGTGGATCATGTTTTCTTATCCTTTCAGCTACCTTATGTCTTTTGATTGGAGCACTCAATCTATTTACATTTAAGGTTATTACTGATAGGTACTTATTAATTTATCCCTTTTTGTACCTATTTTCCTCTCTCTCTCAGTCTTTTTCTTCCTTTTCTTAGAGCAGTCCCTTTAGCATATTTTTCAATGCTGGTATGGTGGAGGTGTCTTTGAGTCTACTTTTGTCTGGGAAACTCCTTATTTCACCTTCCATTTTAATTGAGAACCTTGCTAGGTAGAGTAGTCTTGGTTGCAGGCCTTTGCTTTTCATTACTTGGAGTATTTCTTGCCATTCCCTTCTGACTTGTAGTGTTTCTGATGAGAAATCAGTTGCTAGCCTTATTGGAGTTCCCTTGTATGTTATTTTTTTCTCCCTTGCTGCTTTTTAGATTCTTTCTTTGTCTTTAAAACCTGGCATTTTAATTATATTATATGTTAGTGTAAGCTTCTTTGAGTTCCTCTTGATTGGGACCCTCTGTGCTTCCTGAACTTGCTTGATTTTTTCCCACTCCAGGTTCAGGAAGTATTCTGTCATTATTTTATTTTTTAAAACAGAGCTTCTATCCCTTGCTTCTTTTCTTCTCCTTCTGGTATTCCTATGATTCGAATGTTGTTGCATTTCATGTTCTCTTGCAATTCCCTTAAGCTATCTTCATGTTTCTTTAGTCTTTTTTTGTGCAGCTTCTCTACTTGGGTGTTTCTCTCCAGCTTGTATTCCAGCTCACAAATCAGTCCTCCGCTTCATCCAGCCTGCTTATAATTCCTTCTAGTGTGTTTTTTTATTTCCAAATTTTTATTGTTCATTTCTTTTTGGTTCTTGTTTATAGTTTCTATTTCTTTTTCCATACTGTTGTAGTTCCCACTAAGTTCCTTGTAGTTTTCTATGAGTTCCTTGAGCATCCTTATCACCATTCTTTTGAATTCTGCATCTGATAATTTGCTTGCATCCATTTCATTTTGCTCTCTTAGTGGAGAGTCTTCCATTCCTTTCGATTGTGGGTTCTTTCTTTTTCTCTCCATTTTAGGTGTCTCTTTTTGTTTGTTTCTCCACTTCCCAATGCTCTACTTTGCCAACTGTTTTCGTAGGGTGAGTTTCTGTGGTAGGAGTTCTGTGGGATTCAGTGGTGTGGTCTCTTTCATCTCCTTGTGTGGATTTCTAGGGTTGCCCTTTCTTCTGTTTGTGTGAGCTGTCTGGTTGTACTTAGACTTTATCTGTTGGTAGCTCCTTTGTTGGTAGGTTCTCCCCTCCAGCAGTTTTACTGGTATTCACAACTCTCACTTTGACTTGTATGTGATCAGGGACAGGGCAAAGGTGAAATGGAGTAAGACAGTGGGAGAGTATTGTATGGGATTTAAAGTACTAACAAGTGGAGAACAGATAGGAGCTCCTTTGGAGAAATACGCAATAACAATGATATTTCATCTAAATGGCCACTTTTTATAAAAGGTAAAAAAGAGATAAGCTCTTATTAGAAGGAAAAAAGAATGTGAGCTGACTTTAGAAAGTAGAGCACTTATGTGAGTTTAGATGGTGAGATATAATGAGAGTAAGGGATAGAAACTTGGCATAATGTGTGAGAAAATAAAGTTAACCACAACAGTAATAAAGCTCAGGAAGTTGGTGAAATGGATTGAGACCGGGGAAGGGTGCTGTGTGGGATTTGAAATAACAATAGTATGATAAGAAATATATAATCGTCCAGAGGACTTTTTAAATGTCCTCTGCAACCTTTGACTTCCAAACTTCATATCTGCTGAAATTCTTTTGGCTGTTCACTCTGTTCCTTGGAAGGTCAGCTAGGTGTCCCAGCTGGGTGGATCAGCAAGTGGGTTCAGCTCCCACCTACCTCACTGCCATCTTCCTCCAAAAGAAATATTTTAAAAGAATCAATTTTTATTAGAAAAGGGGCAAAAAATTGTGTTTCTTCCATACCCCTCTAACCATAGTACTTAGTTGTACATACATATTTTCACAATAATAATATTGTTATTGCCATGTATTAGCTTTTCATTCATATAATCAATTTATAGACAAATCTTAAGAAGTATAGTTTAAAGATAGAATATGATACACACCTTAAAATGTAGTAAAAATAAAACCAAGAAAAATTAGGGTAGGAGGGAGAGAGAGAAGAAGGAAAAATTACAAGCCACAAGGAGATTATATAAGTGCACTATAAAGATAATTAATTATAAATATGACGTTAGCCTGGACTAGTGGGGCTTAGTTGGTTGGAGCGTTGTCCTATAAACTGAAAGGTCATGGATTTGGTTCCCAGTTGGGGCACATGCCTAGGCTGCGGGTTCGGTCCCTGGTGCGGGTGTCTACAAGAGACAACTGATCGATGTTTCTCTCTCACATCAGTGTTTCTCTCCTTCTCTCTCTCACTGCCTTCCCCTCTCTCTAAAATCAATGAGCATGTCCATAGGTAAGGATAGATAGATAAATAAATAAATAGTAAATAAAGTGATATATAGTATATACATACATATATACATATACTTAATTTTTAAATAAATATTTTAAATAATTTGTAAATTTTAGAACATTTTGAGATTTAGAGAAAAATTCCAAAGATAGTACAGAGTGTTTCTATCTACCCCACCCTTGTTTCTCCCATCATTGTCTTACATTAGTGTGGTACATTTGGTCCATATTAATGAACCAATGTTGATACATTATTGTTAACTACACAGATTCTTCTTGGTTGTGACAGTTTTTCAGACTTTCCTTGTTTTGAATGACCATGGTAATTTTAAAGAGTAGGCTGATATAAACATGAATGTTACGTGCCCTGAAATTAGGAAGTGGGAATAATAATTGAGGGGGTAGTATTTTTAAAGTAGAATGCATATATTTACACAGGGTGGGTAAGTGAAAGGAGAGAATCTGGGATGAAGCCACTGATCTGGCATGGTAAAAAGATGTAGACTTCATGGAAATTGGAAACGTAGAAATGAAGCAGGTTTGGGAGGGGGAAGAGGAAGGTTTAAAAGAATCAAGTTTTAGATATGTAAAATGTGATATTCTTGAGGTCATCCAAAGTGGATGTGGGAGTTTGCTCTGTGGACCTGGGCTTTAGAGGTCAGGTCTGACCTAGAGGCATGCCAAGCACTCAGGGTTAGTGCAAAGGTTGGTGGCTGTACTCATTTCCTATGGCTGCTATAACAAATTGCCACACACTTAGTGGCTTAAAAACATTCATATTTATTCTCTTTTAGTTCTGGAGAGTGGAAGTTCAGAATGGGCTTCACAGGGTTACAATCAACAGGTTAGCAAGAATGCATTCCTTCTGGAGGCTCTATGGGAGAATCCATTTCTTGCCTTTTCTAACTTTTAGAGGGCACCCACATTCCTTGGCTCATGGCCTCCCCACAGCACTGTGTCCTCTACTTCTTTTGGCACATCTCCTTCTCCAATGACTCTGACACTGCTGCTTCTTTCTTATAAAGACCTTTGTGATTACATTGGGCCTACCTAGTAACCAAGACTAATCTCCTCATCTCAAGATCCTTATCTTAATCACATCTGCAAAGTTCTTTCACCAGGGAAACTATCATATTCATAGGTTCTAAGGATTAGGGCATGGTTGAGGCCAGTAACTGCCTACCACGGGGGCAGAATTCAACATTACAAGATAGAGTTTGATGTTTGGCTTCTCCATTTATGTCATTACAGTGACTGACACTTAAGTTCAAGGAGCCTCCGATGTCTCATCTGTAAAATAGGGATGACACCTATTATTACATCTCTCTGAACAGATTGAAAGAATCTAATGAAACATTTGTAAAATCCATGGGGGAAATATACACAAAAGTGTAAATAAGTGTACAAAACGACTACATCCTGACTGGCGTATGTGAAGACATCAATTATAGCTGTTGCCATGAAGGCCACCTGTCACCTTTGAGTGAAACAACACCTGGTGCCAAAATGGAGGGAAATAGGTATGAGGACACAAGCTCTGAGACTGTGTTCTTATTTGCTGGTCATTTTCTACCACCAACACCAAGAATTTGGGGCAGCCAGAGGAAAGAGGAGAACATTTCTCCTGCCATGGCAGAGGCTGCTGTGACAGCTTGTACCCTCTCTGTTCTTTCCCAGTGGAAAACATCTCCATGGTCTAGGCCTACTTGTCATCTTGCCCCCAATGAGAAGAGAGAGCAATGCCCTGAAGGACTGCAGAGAAGAAGCACGGACCATCCTCTTTGCAGGTTCAAGGTCTGGACACATGTGGCCCTTATTTCCTTTCTGTGAACACAATGAGTTTCTCTCTTCCAGTCTTTTTATAAAAAGAGATTTTCAATGCCACCTCTTTTAAATTCTTACTGAAATCACAATTCTTAAAATTTGAACTCTTTTTCACTTGGGAAGTGTGGTAGGCAGGAAAATGTCCCTCAAAGACATTCCCATCCTAATCCCTGGAATCTGTTACATTCTATGATCAAAAGGACCTTGTAGATGTGATTAAGTTGGGGGCCTTGAGATGGGGGATGACCCTAAGTTATCACAGTGGCCCCAGTGGAATCACAAGGAACCTTAAAATAAGAAAGAAGAGAATGTGCGCTTCCTGCCTGTGGTCACATGGAGATGTGACTATAGAAAAATGGTCAGGAAGATGCCCCATTGAAAGGGCATAAGCCAAGGTGTGTGGGTAGCTCTGGCTGTGGGAAATGAAGGACACGGGTTCTCCCCAGAAGCCATCTGAAGGTACACGGGCTTGGTAACATTTTAATTTTAGTCCCTGTTGAACTTCTAAACTACAAAATGGTATGATAGAAATGTGTGTGCTTTTACCACTAGGTTTAGGTTGATTTGGTACAGCAGCAATAGAAAACAAATGCAAGAAAGCTCTTTTGGGCATGGCCCACCAGAGAGCTCTGACCATCCTTTCTCTGGGGGGAGTCTGACTGTGACCCTTGTATCTCACTCCCAATGAGCATCAGCAGCGTCAGCAGGAGGCTGCACACTGAACTGGAGAGGCTGCAGAGATGCAGACGACTCCTGGTACAGGCTTGTTGAAGACTTTACATTGCCAACTCCACCACTGGCATCAGTCTTGAGATGATGGGGAATGTCACTCATGTTCTTGCTATGTCCCCACATGGCAGAAGGGACAGAAAAGTCTTTGGCCTTTTCTCATGATGGCCCTAATTCCATCAGGAGGGCACTGCCCTCTGACCTAATCACCTCCCAAAGACCCCCACCTCTAACTACCATCACATTGGGGATTAGCACTTTGACACATGGATTTAGGGGGACACAACCCTTCAGTCCACAACACTCCTCTTTTCTAATTCTCCCTGGACACACCAAAGTGGTTGAGAGCCTGCAGTTTCGTCTTTGCTGTTCTCATCTGCCTCTTCTGATGCTGATCTGGCTGATCCTGCATCTGAAATAAACAGGACTTTTAAATACACAAAGCAAACTCTGTTAACACCTGGAAGTGAGAAATTTGAAACACTGAGTGTATCGGGAAGAAAGGTGACCCTGTCACCTTGCCAGTTCTTTATCACTTCTGTGTCAAAATGCTGAAATTATTGCCAGGGTCAAATGAAATAAATTAAAAACTTATAACAAAATTTATATTCATGGTGTATTACTCACATTAATGACTCTGGAATAATATTTGAAACAATACAAGTATCTGGGTACTGTGTCCCAGCCAAGTGGACACAAGTATTAACCATCACATGTGGGAACTAAGATTGAGCAGAAGAATTATTAACTCTCTAAAGTATAAACCTCTCTCTGTGGTTTTTTAAAGATTTTTATTTATTTATTTTCAGAGAAAGGGAGGGAGGAAGAGGGAGAGAAACATCAATGTGTGGTTCCCTCTAGTGTAACCCCCATTGGGGACCTGGCCTGCAACCCAGGAATGTGCCCTGACTGGGAATCAACCAGTGACCCTTTCGTTCAATCCACTGAACCACATCAGCCAGAACTCTCTGTATTTTCTAATTAAATAACATAAACAAAAGTAGACAACTCACTCCAGGCACTGGGAAGCCAGGTTTCACCATGGTCACCTCACAGTCTCCTTGCTCAAAATAGAATGTCACGTACCAGCTCCCAGCCTCTAGCTCTGCTCTTCATGCTGCACCCCCACCCCCACAATGGTCAATCACTACACCCTGTGAATTGCTCTTCTAAGTGCTTCTTGAAGCTGTCTCCATTCTGCATCTTTTGTGTTAGTCTGGACTCTTGGATCTAGGAGTCCAGTCATGCCCAGGCTAAAAACTCTTTGTTTAAAGAGTAACAAATCTAAAATTCAACTGTTACCTGTACATAGACCCACCAGTAGTTAAAGCCTGTGCATGTCAACCATGACTCTCCTGTACTGGACCCCAAAGGTGCCTGTGCCCATCTCCTCACTGCCTCCACTGATGCATGTACACAACTAGACACTTGTTCTGTGAAGGATCAGTGTCTCACATCTTCCTGAAATACCTACCCTGGATCTCTTTTTGTATGCAGCTATGTATGTTTCAGCTAGTCTTTGAGAGACTGGGTGTCAGCCATCAGAGGAGCAACCTCCTCATGCCACCTCTTCTCCTGTACTTCAAGAAGCTTGTGCTTGCCTGCCAAACCCCGTCAACCCTGCAGAGGTGCCATTCCCCCCACCCCGCTCCTTTCACTGAGTCTCAACTGAGCACAGAAATCATGGACCCAGGCCTTAGCCCAGGAACCAGTACATTCTGGGTAACCAATAGTGCTTTACTGAAATAAACATTCCTTTGTACTTCCCCTGCATGCAGCACTAAAAATAAAAAGTATGTTTGTAGGGTTTAGGTGTTAGCTAATGGTACTGTGGTAATCTTATTGCAACATATAAATGTGGCAAGTCCACTCATTGCATACTTTAAACTTACACAATGTTATATGTCATTTATATTTCCATTGAAAGTGAGTACATTTTTACCGTGAAAATATTTAACGTTAACATACCACAATTAGTTTGATAAACTTCCTTTCAGCCATATTGATTAAAAGACGTGAAAGCACAAGGAATCAGAAAAAAAGATTTTTGTGGAAGAAAAACATGATGTTAAACTGCTCACATTTTCTGTGTTTCTCTGCATTTTGTTCCTAAAATCCTTTTTACTATGTGAAATGGAAATAATTTATCTACAACAGCTGGAGCTATGCTAAATATACTAGATCAAGGTCTATATCTTCAAGAACACTTCATCCAGCACAGGAAAGCAATGTTCTGTTAAACTCAAAGAGCCAACATAGTCCAGAGTAACCGATCTCTCTGTGGTTTAACAAATAAGGACAGCAGATAAAAAAGATGTTTCTGAAAGCCCCCTGCCACCATGGCTTCGTGTTTGGCAAAGGTGATGTGTGGGATGAAGATGCTCGCCATTTTTGACCAAAAGGTACACTCATACTCTATGAGAGAATGGACAATTCTTACTGTTTCATGAGGAGGATGAGAAGAAGGAACTATATTTATTGAAAGTCTCTCATGTGCCAGGGATGCTTCTAAATTCAGAGAAGTTAACTTTCCCAAGGTCACAAGACCATTAATTATCAACAATGAGACAGATTGCTCAAAAGATTTTGGTATCTGAAACTGGCTCAGGCACAGCTCAGTAGAAGCTTCCTGCAGAGTCTTCCACACCTTCCCATGGTCGGTCCCACTACGGAGCAGCCCCGGTTTCCAGATGAGCACTGACATACTGGCAAATTTCATCTCCGTAGGGGTTATGGCCAACTTAACCTCCCTAAACCCTTACAATAGTGATGTCATATTTTTCCAACTACCTCTAATCTTCCCATTTTTATAGGAAAAAGCCAACGGCATAATTCACAGATCTAGAACAAATATTTCAAAACTTTATATGAAATCAAAAAAGACCCCAAATAGCCACAGCAATCTTGAGAAAGAAGAACAAAGTAGGAGGGATCACAATACCTGATATAAAACTATATTACAAAGCCACAGTAATCAAAACAGTCTGGTACTGGCATAAGAACAGACACAAAGATCAATGCAACAGAACAGAGAGCCCAGAAATGAACCCAAGTCTCTATGGTCAATTAATATTTGACAGAAGCATAAAATGGAATAAAAATAGCCTTTTCAACAAATGGTGTTGGGAGAGTTGGACAGCTACATGCAAAAAAAAAAAGAAATATGATCACCAACTTACACAATACACAAAAATAAATTCAAGGTGGATAAAAGACTTAAATACAAGTTACGACACAGTAAAAGTCCTAGAAGAGAACATAGGCAGGAAAATCTCAAATATTCCATGTAGCAATATTTTCACCAATATGTCCCCTAGAGCAAGGGACATAAAGGAAAGAGTAAACATATGGGCTTCATCAAAATAAAAAGCTTCTGCACAGCTAAAGAAAACATCAGCAAAATGAAAAGGGAACCAATCATATGGGAAAATATATTTGTCAATGATACCTCAGACAAGGGTTTGATCTCCAAAATACATAAAGAACTCACACAACTCCACTCCAGGAAGACAAACAACCCAGTTAAAAAATGGGCAAAGGAACTGAACAGACATTTCTCCAAGGAGGACATACAGAGGGCCTAGAGACATATGAAAGGATGCTCAGCATCACTAGCCATCAGAGAGATGGCAAATTAAAACCACAATGAGACACCACTTCACACCAGTTGGAATGGCATCATAAACAAATCAACAAATAATAAGTGCTGACAAGGTTGTGGAGAAAAGGCAACCCTAGTGCACTGTTAGTGGGAATTCAAACTGGTGCAGCCACTGTGGAAAACAATATGGAATTTCCTCAGAAAAGTAAAAATGAAACTGCCTTTTGACTTGGTAATTCCACTACTGGGATTATACCCTAGGAATCCTGAAACACCAATCCAAAAGAACCTATGCACCTCAATGTTCATAGCAGCACAATTTATAATAGCCAAGTGCTGGAAGCAACCTAAGTGCCCATCAGTAAATAAGTGGATCAAAAATCTATAGTACATTTACACAATGAGAGAAACAAGGAGCTCCTACCCTTTGTGACAGCATGGATGGAACTGGAGAGCATTATGCTAAGTGAAATAAGCCAGGTGGTGAAAGACAAATATCATATGATCTCACCTATAAGGGAAATCTAGTCAAAGAAACAAACAAGCAAGTCAAATATAACCAGAAACATTGAAGTAAAGAACAAACTGAAAGTTATCAGAGGGGAGAGGGATAATGGTGGAAACCATGGGAAGAGTTTTCAAGGAACATGTATGAAGGACACATGGACGAAGCCAAGGGGGTAGGTTCGAGGGTGGGAGGTGGTAATGGGTGGAGTGGGGTGCCTTGGTGGGGTAAAAATGGAGACAACTGTACTTGAACAACAATAAAAAAGTAATCTAGGTGTTAAAGGTATATTCTGGAAGCTACAGATTCTTTGTAAATGAAATTGCATCCTTTTGCTTTTTTACAAGCCTACGACATTTTAAAAGTGTATGTGAAACCACATCCATCTGGCAACAAAACTAGGATGAAACAGAAATAAATTCTAAAAGTGTCACATTGATTCACTTTCCTGAGCTGAATGCCATCCCTAGAAACATGTTCTGGAGAGCAACTTGGTTTTTGCAGAGGGCTGTAATACATTGCAGAGAAAACACTATATTTTAAGTAAGTTAGAGTCATTTTATTAGTTGATATGAATAACATTACAGTGAGTACAATATTTTTTGTATCACCTTCTTATTAGATTTTGGCTTCATTTCACTTGACCCTGGCAATAATTTTGGCATTTTGACTCAGAGGTCATAAAGAACTGGTAAGATGATGGGGTAACTTAGTTTCTTCCTTCCCGATACATTCAATGTTTCAAATTTCTCACTTCCAGGTGTTAACAGAGTTTGCTTTGTGTATTTAAAAGTCCTATTTATTTCAGATGCAGGATCAGCCAGATCAGCATCAGAAGAGACAGATGAGAACAGCAAAGATGAAACTGCAGGCTCTCAACCACTTTGGTGTGTCCAGGGAGAATTAGAAAAGAGGAGTGTTGTGGACTGAAGGGTTGTGTCCCCCTAAATCCATGTGTCAAAGTGCTAATCCCCAATGTGATGGTAGTTAGAGGTGGGCTCTTGGAAGTTTTACTCAGCAGAAGAGATGCACATAGACTCCAAAGGACATATTGAAGAATATGTGTATCTATATCATCCCTAATACTTCCAAAATGGAGACATCACAAATATGCCTCAGTACTAGAATAAATAAATACATTGTTGTATGTGTGCACTGTGGAGTACAATACAGCGATGCATGCAGATGCCCTACTCAACTCACTTCACAGCTATGTGGATGAATCCTGAGTGAAGTAAGCTAAACCAAAAAAAAATGTGTGTGTGCATATGGTTTGACTGTATTTATTTAGAATTTGAAACAGGTTAAAACTAATCTCTGGAGTTTATCAATACTTACCTGAATGAAAAGGCTTAAAATAAAGCCAAGAAAGTGATTGCTGTAAAAGGAAGTGATCCCTTTT
>VMDR010030054.1:0-12524 GCA_007922815.1 Macrotus californicus
AAGTACATGTTAATGCTAGGAAAAAAAAACACATGGAAGAATATCTTGGTTCGTTGATTTAATAGCTCACTGGTATGAACCAGTATAAATACTAAGTAATTTACTCTGATTACTTATCCTAGTTATAAAATAAGTAGATGTATATTACAGAAAATTAGGAAAATATAAGTGTAAGGAAAATATTCAGTCTCACCACACAGGAAAAAATACAGGCAGTTCTTGCTTTGCATGGTTCTGAGATCAAACTGTATAGTGTCCGTATTATTAATTTCACATTTTTTCTTCCAAATTAGTCTTTATATACATATTTAAAAAAAAAATAACTGGGAATATTATACTGTATTTTAAGTTTTACATACTGCTTTTTTCAATGAATAATCTGTTTTCTCAAGATGCTAAATACTCTTTAAGAACGTGATTTATAATGGCTACGTAGTTTTCCATTCTATGGCTACACTGCCATTGAACACACACCTTTCCACTGACTTTGTACATTGTATCCAACCTTTTGCTGTTATAAATAATGATAAAGTAAAATTTCGTGGATGTCTCTAATTAGTTCCACAGGATAAATTCCTAGAAGTGAAATTACTGAGGGAAATGGTATGAATATCCTTAAGGCTCTTAATATACAGTCAAATCTCCATCTCACATAAAGTTCTTTTAAAAGAAGTTAGAACAGTAGCAGCTAAAGCAATCTTTCATGAACTCCATAAAATAAATGATTACCCTTTTCTTCACATTCAGGTCTCATTGGAAGTTCAACCATTAACCTTCTTCCTACCATCCCACATTTCTGTATAGCTCTGTAAAAATAATAGGACCGCTATTCCTTTACTTTTAAAGATTACTCATAGACTTCCTAGATTTCCTCTAGTCTTTCTCCTTTCTTCAAGAGGAAGATTTTAAATTTCAAACAACTCTGAGACTACCTTTTTCATATAGACCTAAACCAGTGATTCTCAACCCTTTTCATCTCATGGCACACATAAACTAATCACTAAAATTCTGTGGCACACCAAAAAAATGTGTTATATTTTTTGCCAATCTGACAAAAAATAGGTATAATTTTGATTAACAAAAAATAAATAATACTAGTAATTACCTACCCTTTTTGTTCCAAAGTGACTTTTTAAAAAATCAGGTGCCCATACTTGTATATAAGGATTCTGGTACCAGGAATTAACCAATCAGATGCAACCTTATGCAACGTGACCAAAAAGGTGCAACTCTTTTATATGACCTACATATTTATGGTTCAAGATGGGGCATTCACACTGGATGGCTATTGTTGTGTTGGTTGTTGTTATTTATTTATTTGACAATCTAAGGGAAAAGAGGTCAGTGCCCTTGACTAAATAGTCAGGTATTGCATGTTTTAAAAATTCTTGTGATACACCGGTTGAAAATCGCTGACCTAAACCATGAGCACTTCTGGAGTTAAACAGACCTGGGTTTAATTCTAATCCTAGGCATTTTTGCTAATTGTACAACCTCAGGCTAGTCACTTAATCCTTCTAATAAGCCTGTTTCCTCATCTATAAAAAGGGATAATACTACTACTTACTTCTTAGGTTCAAGAAGATTAGATAAGACAATAATGTAAAGTGTGAAGTACTTTTTCTTAGCATACTGCTTAGTATAGTAAGCACTCAATACATATTAGACAATATTACAATGAGATTTTCTGAAGCCCCCTTTTGTATCTGAAATAAAATAATAGATTGGCTAATCTAGTTTTAGTGCTAACAGGGAGCATTAAGATGTCAAAATTTCCAAAATCTTCACAAGAAGAAATGAAGTGTTTAATATTTGGGTGGACACATAAAAAAAAAGCCATGTTAACACATAAGAAAATGTCTTAAAAACAGTATTCCAAACATCTGTTTATAATGTCCTGTATACAAAATGGGAATATGCTATATATGTCATTTATATTACCCCAACCTAAATCTCTCTCCAGTAAGTCTCACATATTATTTAAAGTCAAATTAAACTAATGATTACCCCTCTGAATTACACATAGATGAATTTATAAAACAAGTCTCCCTGGTGCCCAAATAGCAAACAAAAACAGATTAATGAAAGAGTCTGTTATAACCACTATTTCTTCATAATATAAACAGTTTCCTTCAAGTTTTTAACAAGGATTGATCTATTTTACAAAATTTTCCTTTTTTCTTTCATACAAGGGAAACACAATGATCACAAAAGATACCATCACATCTAGGACCTACACCCACATGGCATTCTGTCAGGTATTCTATAATCTGAGTTCAAAGATATAACAGGAGTTTTATTTAACACTGAACAATCAGAATGATCAACAATATCATAAAGGGCTTTGGCTTGCTAATAATAAATTTAAATCAAAACAGAGTTAAAAAACAATGTGAAAATACTTTACATCTGTTAGCCTACTGTTAGCCAGCTAATGAAAATTCAGCTTTAATATACACAAACAGAAATAAATACGAACACTATCACAGACAGTTCTACTTCCAAAAGGACTGCTCGGTGCTGACTAGTTAAATACATCACAAGTGTGATTTCAGTACACCAGCTGAAACCGACAGGCACGGAGGCATGGAGTGCGAATGCGGAAATGGGCACTTCTGTTTCTCTTCTGTGAAGTTACCAACAACCACTACCATGAAACATAACCCCCACTTTTGTTTTTAGTAGTTATCAGGAGCCAAGGAATGCCTAAAAGTAAGAAAGGTGTCACTGTCATAGAAGATTAGCCACATGGGCCAGGAAAAGTAGCAATGTTGAAACCAAAAGCAGGCAACACTAATACATCCATAATCTGTGGTGATCTGTTCGGAAGATTTTTCTAATTCCCAGCTAGTTTCAGTAAAGGCTATAGAGATACAATTTTATTAATATGTTGCATGTTTTAAAATAATACAGTATTTTCTCAATTTTCTGACACCACTTCTAGGAAAGCAGGGAAGAGGTAATAAAGCACATTAAATATATCTATCAATTTACATACACAAAAACAGTGCAGGTATTAAGTGTCCAAAGAATCTCAAACTGTCTTTTAGTAAATCATTCTAATTTATAGTTCCTATCCAAGATACCTAACACCAAAGAACAAAACTTTCTATGCACATAAGTTTGTAGAAAGTTGGGGATGTCCTCTACCATTAGGCATGTTCTATGTGGACATTTACATTACCTGGCTTTAGCAAAAAAATGGTCACCTCATAATATATTATCATGCTTACCTAACCAAGGTACTGTGTTTTGTATAAAGTAAGTAAAATCAATAGTAATTTCTCAAAGCTTTTCCACAAATACTTCAAAGAGTCCAAGCCTCACAGTCAAAACTTAGTACCTTGGAAACTTTACTAGTTAACTTTGGTAGGTAAATGAGTACTGAAAAGTTTTGACTTTATATTACATGCATCAAATACACTTGGAAAGCTGCCCACACAACTCCTATCACACCTATGACTGAGCAGGTGCTCTGCAAAGAACAACTCATCTCTCTGCTTCCTAATCAGATTACCTTTGGGGGCAAGATCAAAGTTTCTGGGTGATAAAAGTCCACATACTTAGAAACTGCTCATAACAGGATGCCTTACCAAAAGGAGGTAGTCCATACGTTTGGGTTGCCTGAGGGTAGACAGCATACGGTTGAGACTGCTGTAGTGTCTGGTACTGAGTCTGCCCAGGATAAGCAGTTTCCGAAGCAGGAACTGAGAGGATATGTGCATAAGGTCTAGAAAAGTTCAAGACAACAAAAACATGAATGTGCGATTTCAGTAATGAAAAACAGGAGAAAGAACTAATACCACTAAATGCAAAAAATCAGCAATGAAGAAACTAGCCTTCTACAAAATGTGTCTTACTGTGGTCAAAAAGTAGAACTAATTTTTCCTTTCCAGGTTCTACTATAACCTACCTAGGAAACAATTTTATGGAAAATTTAATATTTTCAAATTTCCTCACAAGGTCCAATTACTATGCTATCAACATACGCGGTATGCTGTGTGTAGTGCCCTATGTGGGACACAAGGATGGATTAAACTTGTTTATGCCCTTATGTCTACACATAAAATGAAACCTAAAATAACAAAATTGGACAGAACAGGATTCACAACTGGCTCTCCTTCTCCACTCAGCCCTCTAGGCTAAACTAAAGTTCTAAGAGGAGAAGTGGGGCTTGGGAAAGAGGGTGAGGCTGGTAGAGAAAAGGCAAGCAACTGCATTAGAAAACAGGGAGATGGAGTGGGCCCCAATATCGCCAGATCAAGTCTATAAAACAGGAGCCAGGTAACTAATAAAATCTGGGAAGTCCCAGATAGGACTCAGAACTTCCCCATCATATTTAAGCCAGAGTATAATTTTACTAGTTGCTGCCAATCACATCAGATTTAACTAGGGATTTAAATTCAGCAGTGAAACTTCTGGGAATTTAGACTAGCTAGATGACCTGATCATTTCATTCATGTTATACACTGAATTTTTAGATACAAGTTATATTATATGGTGAATTATGCTACATTTATAAAACAAGAAAAAAGTGCTGTGTGTGCCAATTAAATAATAATTATTAAATAATGGAGGGAAAGGGTGTTTCAGATGGCAAAAAGATTCTTTTCAGGTTTGGGGGAGAGGAAAATGAAGGAAGGCTATAAAAAAGTGATGTGTCAGCTGAGCATACAGGATGTGCAGGAATGGGAGAGAAAGGGTGTTCTAGGAAAATAGAAAAACTCTATTTTTCTAGGAAAAGGTACAGAGGGAGGAAAGCAAGGGCTTTAGCCCTCAATAACTACAGATTATGTTACAGGAAGTACATAAAGGGGAGGGAAGTAGTGAGACAGAAAAATGTAAGACCTTGAATATTAGGCTAAAAGAGTTCAGACAAATCAGAAACAAGTGGGAGTCACTGAAATTGCTGAGCAGAGCAACAAGATCAGAGCTGCTCTTTAATACAGCTTAGTTTGACGATGCTTTGTAAAATGGATTACAAGGGGAAAAAATCTGGAAATAGATGTCTAGTTACAAAAGATACACAGGAGGTCTGAATTAGGATAGAAAGCATAGCTAATAAGGTGTCCTGAATATAGCAGGTATGCAAATCTTTTCTGAATGAGTAAATGAATTTGGAATATGCAACATATTACCATCTCAGTGAATTCTGAGAGACTGAATAAAACTCCTATTATTCTTAGCCAGATCTGAGACCAGGAAATAGCTCAGGTTGTAGTTGTTGATCAAATTGCAAGGGGAATTACTTAAAATCTTAGTGACTAATCTCCAGATATATTGAAGATCGTATTCTTATTCATACAGTGTCTTTGTAGCTCCAAGTATTCTGTTATCACCTTCATAATGATCGCAGAGAACAGGTTTAGTCATTTCACAGAAACTCACGTGAAAACGACTGGCCCAAGGATGCTGCCAGTGTTAATACCAGATTAGATTTTGGAAAACTCATTGAGTTAACTTTTTGATTAGGGTATTTTTTAATTGATGTAAGATCAAAGTACAAATGGGCACAAAAAGGGGAAAAATGCCAATTTTCTTTTCACATCACTCATCTCTATTACCAATTTCTACGTATCCTGCATTATACAGGCACATAAGAATGTATCCTAGTTTAATATGCACACTTAAATGTACTGGGTTGGCAAAAAAGTCCATACGGCTTTTTCTGTAAAATAAAGGACACATTTTTCATTTTTACCAATAACTTTACTGATTTTGATATTTTGAATATGTTGGCTATCTCCTGCTATTGGCTTCTAGTGGGTAGAAGCCAGGGGTGCTGCTAAACATCTCCCAATGTGTAAGGCAGCCCCAGAGTGAAGATTTATTTGGCCAAAGTGTCAACAGTACCAACAAACTTCAGAAACCACTTTTGGTATGTTCAGTCAGTCACAGCACCTTCTCCTTACACTGCACAAATCTGTTTTTGCATTTTTACCTTTCTTGAAATAACAAAGCACAATATGCTGAAGATGTCGTGTATTTTCTTCCATCTTCAATATTAACAAGGCTGCACAAAAATTCACCAATTTTGGTAAGTTTTTTGTAAATGCACACTGGTCTGACAGGTGTCACAATACAATCTAACAAAATTGTTCTGAATGAAGTTAAAGACCACTAAGTGCTACTTACTAGAGCCATCGTATGGAAAAATGTAATGGACGTTTTGGCCAACCCAGTATTTATGTACAGTGTGTGTAGGCTCACTGTCATCAATGGTAGCTTGACATATCACTGTTCTGCATCTACTCATCCTGGAGATGATGAACTTGGTGAATCTTAAATACTGGTCTTAACCCCTCAAAGGCTCAAAATGCCTCTTACTGACTTCAACTCACTAAACCTGTCTAAATTCAAGTCCACTTCTACTTTGAGGACATTGAACAAGAAACTGAACAGAGATTGGGCCGAGAAGTCCTAGTATGAGGTTGGCTTGAGCTGTTCTTACTGATCTGTCAAGGTAAAGGAAGGAGAAAAGGACCAGAGGTCAATCAGTGATATGCTTTGATCACTAACAGTATCTTTCACTTTCAGTGCCCATTTATTTACAGCGAGTTTCTGGGTGACAGTGGTCCATCCTGGGCAACCGTCTACTTTTTAAAAGGATCTTACAGACTCTGTATTTGGACGGAATAAAAAATTGGAGTAGGGACAGAGAGAACAGAGAGGTGAAAGTAAGTTAAATGTCAACCTAATAAATTAAATGTCAAGTTAAATTTTGCAATGAACCTAGAGAAAAAGCATATGGATTTTGAAATAATGATTCAACTTACTTTGCAGAATACATTTGTGAGGTATAATCATTGGATGAGCGAGGGATGTAATCGGTGCATGTCATAACTGAAAGAAAGGTACCGCCAGGTGAAAAGTCAGAACATTTCGAAATAAAACGAGAAAACTGCATATCTCACTGCACAGTCTTTCAAACTAAATTACAGAACACAGCTCGGACACCAGAAATTTACAAAGACTATGTAATAGGAAATTCCTCACTCTCCTAATAGCAGATTTGGAGACTTTTAGAAAGTAAAAGAAACTAGAATGTGAGGGGTCTAGAAAAAAAGCTGAAGGCTACTACCAACTGATCTCTATTCACCCTTCACTGATTTAAAAATCAAAGATGAAGCAACCTGAGTTCTCGGCTATGCTCTTTGGGAAACTCAAAAAGCATGATCCTTATCTAGAAAACCACATTATACTTTAACTTACTCATTCTCTGGGTGCTTACTCTCTACTTTGCCATGGGAATGACATTCAGGAAGACAGATTTAGGGGGCAATACCTGATTTTATTAGAAAATTGTTGCCACTGCTATGTATAATCAACAGCAGAAAGATGTAAATATACTTCTGTACTATTTTTTCTCAGTGCTGTGGTAAAAGCTTTAAGTTTGGCAAAGCAGAGGCAGACCTGAGGAACTGATGTGATGCTCTGATAAACTAACAAGTAAAGAGACTTGCACAGCTCAAGTACTTCTGGAACAGCTGCTGTGAAGGCTCACAATTTCATCTTGGATAAATGCTAAAATATTCAACCCAAGCCTGAAAGACAGCAAAATCCTATGCATTAGGCCCTATTTCAGTCTGTGTTGTAGACTGAGTTACGTCATAGAGCTTGTACCAGACTCCTGAACTGTTCAAGAACTTCCTTCAACATCTAGAAAAGGTTGCTCTATTATAAACAGGGACTAGGAGTGAACCAATTAAATTTATGTCTGGCTGGGTTCCCTCAGTGTCTGACCCAAAAAGGGAACTCTGGTCAAGAACAGAGAAGGGGAATGATCATGCCTAACAGTGAGACAAATCAACAGCTATGAGTTTGTCCTATCAGATCTTACCCACTGCCATTTTTCAAGGTCTAACAATAATGACTGAAAAGTTAGAGGTCACATGCATCCATAATCATTTTGACAGAATTGAAGGAAATCTCAATTAAATCTAAAGTTCTTACTGTCAATCACAAAGAATGTAAATTCATTTGAATTCTACATGGTTCCCAAGCACTTTCAAAAACCCAAACCCTTCTTCTCTTCTGATTTAAGTTAACTGTAGAAGAGATGAACAAAATATCCTAGGAGACTTAGGCCAATTTTTACCTTTCTAGAAAATGCATGAGCCTTGATCTTTGCAGTACTTGGGAACTATAAAAGGATTGATTGTAAAGAGTCAAGGCCTAGCTGTGGCTGGTGTGGCTCAGTGGATTGAGTGCTGCTGGCCTTTGAGCCAAAGGGTTGCCAGTTTGATTCCCAGTCAGGGCACATGCCTGGGTTGTGGGCCGGGTCCCCAGTAGGGGGCATGCAAGAGGTAACCATTGATGTTTCTCTCCCTCTATTTCTCCCTCCCTTCCTGTCTGTCTATAAAAATAAATAAAATCTTAAAAAAAAAGTTGTGTGCAATGCATGAATATAACTGTTCTACAGGAAAGTGAGGGTTAGTAAGTGGAGGGTATATCTTATTGAGCTGAATCTCCCTGAGAGCCCAGTATCAGTCTTGGGCTCTCAGGGGATTACTTTTCTTTTTTGTCCTGAATTGATAGGTAGTATCATTCGGTTCTGGAAAAGGCAGAAAAATATCAAGACTTCTGGGGTAGCAGCAGAGGTTGACCCACAAACTTTCCTCATTTTGAGTAAGGCACTCTTATCTTTAAAATACCCAACATCAAAGCAAAAAATAAAATCACCAAGTGTGACTCCTGGGTCAGTGAATTCCACGTGATTTAGTCATATATATGTATGAACACACACACACGGAAAGAAAAGGCTTCTGAGCATTCTGACACAAACAAGGTAATCAGTTCAAACCCATTACAGAACATCCTCACCTGGTTTATAGAAATACTGCTTCTGTCATGCACAGAACATGGTACTTACTTTCCTCTGACATGGTAAGGTTTGAAGCAAGGCTTGAAGTTTCAGGTTTCTGATCATTGACTTCGGGGTTGCTTACTTGACTGGGAGAACCAGAATGAATAAATTAGCCCCTGACTGATGTGCCGCATTGCTAAAAGTAATTAAATCAAATCCACTTCTTCCGAGGCTATACAAGAAAGCAAATTAAGTCTTCATGATATCCTTATTCTCAGATTTTAGCAACTACCTGAAGAGCTATGACCAGGGTTAGTACCCACAGCATTCTACAGGTCTCTCCATATCCCTAGACCCCTTCAGCTTTTATATCAAAGAAATTCCAGCTAAGTCACAAGCAAGTCAGATTTTCTCTAAAGACAACGTGGTAAAAGAAAAATTCCACAATATCTAAAAATGCTTTAAGACAGGGGTTCTCAAAATAACTTGAGAAGTTTTTTCAAGTTATACATGCTTGCTTCCAGGGGTTCTGAACCTTAAAAGGGCTCATTCCATTGAATTTCTATTCTCTCCCAATTAAAAATAAATACATTTTAATTTGTTATTTTACCCACGGCGGAGCAATATCTTTTGTTGTTGTTTAACTTATAAGGAAAAGTAAGAGAAACTGCAAAAGACAAATCGCGTAAAGTGGGAGGGCAAGTCATGGTGTTAGACACTTTAATGTCGAGAAGCTTCTCACTGAGATTCCAATGGAGATGGTACCAACTTTCATTACTCACAATGTCCTTCCTCTTCCTCTACCTTACTTTCCACTCTCCAGTTATTCCCTCCACTACCAGTACAGCATAATCTTTAGAAGTACAGAGTCTAGGGCCAGACTGCTTGAGTTTATATTCCATTCTGCCAAATCTAGCTTTATGACTCCAGGCAAGTCATAGAACTTCTTTGTGACCTAGTTCTTCAACTGGAAGGAGAGGTAATAGCAGAATTTCCCTCACGGAGTTGTTGTAGAGATCAATGCGTTACTATATAAAAAGTACTCAGAGCAGAGACGAGAACAGAGTAAGCACGACACAACTATAGCTAGCATCATTGTAGCGCAACCTCTCCCCAGTCCAGGCACCCTTCCTACACTCACGTTCCCCAGAAAGAGCCCTGCTTTGCTGTTCTACACCCTAAGGAGAAATGGAGGCACTGTATCAAAGGCTCCATATATCTGGGAAGATGACACGAAGACTAGTTTCTACATAGAGATTTTTTTTAAGAAGTCTTATTTATATTAAAAAAAATTCACAGCACCAAAATGCTTGAAGCTCTCATATCTTTTCTGAACAAACCTCTAATATTGGAGTATAATATCAATAAAGTTTTTTCCTCTGGCATATTCTGAATGTTCAATTTTTCCTCAGTTGAGAGAAGGGAAGAAAGATAATTTCAGAGACCCAGAAATAAAACACACCAGGAAAGGTGGATGGACCACCAAGGTGTCTAAGTGCCTGCTTGAGATGTAATCATGGCTGAAAACGGAGACCGCTCAGCAGTGCTGTTTCCTCTCACAAAGTTCAGTGACTGGAAACATGGACATAACAGGGAGGGAGCTGAGTTTAACCCAGGCTGTGATTTTGCCAGTGAAGTATGACACAGAGGAAAAGGGGAGGAAGTCAAGGCTATTTGCAAGGGACTGACTAAGGTAACAGATCTTATAATATAAGCAACATAAGAAGATACTGAAGTATTTTTTGGTCAATGGTTGATGGTGAAAGTATGATATACCATGTAATTGCAAGTGTATAGCAAGACATATGGATAATGTGGCAGCAGAATAAATGAGGCTGGATACAATATGTGGCAGTAAAAGAGTAGGATTCTCGAAATTAAGATGTTAGAGATGATGCAATTACTGGTTCATATGGTTGGTGGACAAACAGCAGGAGATAAGAACTGTGGAACACTAAAACCCATGGTGTTGCTCAAGCCAGAGCGTGAGGTGCACAGAGGCTGGCCCTTTTCTATAAGGGAAGTGGAGCTAATGACTGAGGCATCCTGTATCTATTTGGTAATTAATGCCTAATCCCGGGACTCCCCTTACTTCTGCTTATTCTCCCCATTTCGCACTCTCTGTATCTGACTAAAGAATGTTCCCCACTGTGTCTCCTCCATACATCACAGGCTCTGACAGATAACATGAGTTTGGTGCATACTGTGGAATAAATAATGAATGAATAAAAAAATGAATACATTAGCACTTACGTTTTTCAAGAACAAACTTTTGGAGGGAATTTTTTTTTTAAACCAAATAATTTCAAAATATAAAGACTGATGTTAAAAAGCATAAAGAGGATAGTCAGCCTAAATCATGCCATCATCAGCATGTGAAAAAAATTATAAGTAAATCGTTAAAAGGAAATTCAACTTTACATACCTTAAAGTCTGCTCTCCCGATTCCTGCATCTTGGCTTTTTTAACCTGCAAAAATAAATACACAAAGAATAATGTAGTGATCTGTTTTTGAAATAATCTAGCTACTCCAATGTCAGGGTAACATTAACTAATAAATGTCAGGGTAAATATCTTGTCTTGCTTAGATTTATTTAATTAACCCTTATTATATTTTTGAGTTAGAGATAAACTTTGTTTTTCACATGGACATTTGTTTTAATTTTAAAGAAAAAAATGTTTATCAGATTCAAGGCAAAATGTTTATCAGGATTTTTACTAAGATAAAGTGTTTATTGGGATGAAATATGTAAACTTGGATACAAATAGTTGGTTTTAAATTTTAACAGATACATAATTATATCATCAAACAGCAGTTGCTGCTGAATTATTTTAAACAAACGTAACAGGAGGGACTGTAGCTATTCAATGTGATTAAATTTAACATTTCAGACAGTATGCACCTTAATTTGGGCAATTATAGGTCCCCCTATAAGTCAGGGATAGGACGCATGCGCTACCTTGGCACTAGAGGCAGGTAAGCAAACACACTGGACACAGACACACTTGTGTTCCACTAGATTAAAAACACAGCCCAGAAACAGAGAGGATGTAAGAAAGATAGTGTGGCTACTAACAGTTCCTCAAGACAAGGTAAATACTAAAAGCAAAGTAAATACGAGGCTCATAAAATTTTCCAAGGACATCTATTTCTCATAAGACAATACAACAAAATAAATACAACCAAACATTTTTGGTTCCTTGATTATGGTGTATCAATATATGTTACCTTTAATGCTGTTTTAAGTTTCTTAGGTACCAATAAAGATAAAATAAAGAAAAAGGGGGCATTAAAAACCCTCTAAATTTAAAAACAAAATTACAGAAGCAAATGGAAAAGAAATAACAAAAACAAAACCACTTGAGGTAAATAAACCTTTACTAAGCATGATATTAAATTCAAAAGCCATAAAGGAGAAAATACATTGATTATATAAAAATTCAAAACTTCTATATGATAAAAGATACCTTAAACCAACCAGGCAGTCAAGGGATCCCAGGCTGATACACAGACTGCGATAAAAGAATTTAACGAACCTATGACATGACTTCACCGAAAGGGGTAGGAGAAAAATGAGCTGACTTTTAAAAATATATATTTTTTATTGACTATGCTATTACAGTTGTCCAAACTTTTTTCTCTCCTTTATACCCCTCCTCCCAGCACCCTCCCCTCCCACCAGCATTCTCCCACCTTAGTTTATGTCCACGGGTCATA